>KK502865.1:13378-24220 GCA_000688735.1 Glossina austeni | reverse complement strand
ATATTCTAGAATATGCAGAAAAAAATTCGTAATCCGCATAAAATGTTTTTCTCGAAATTTGATGCTTTTTCTGGAAGAGAACAACTGCAGTTACAGGTTGATGTGTTACTCGTTGACTTGTACTTTTTCTAATCTCTTAACAGATCTCTTCAGAACGTGTTTATGCTCATTTTCCGAACAAAACACGTTAGCGTAGCTTCACTGAGCCAAGCGTTTGATGGATAAGAGACAGAGATCGGCTTGAAAGCTGGCAATATTTTTGCCAAGAAATAAAATGTTGGTCTCCGAAGTTGCTATTTTTTAATATTTTTCCGAAGTAAGTTCTTTTCCTAATACCTAAAGATATGAACGTGTTTATGCTCATTTTCCGAACAAAACACGTTAGCGTAGCTTCACTGAGGCAAGCGTTTGATAACAGGCGGAGATCGTCTTGAAAGCTGGCAATATTTTTGCCAATAAATAAAATGTTGGTCTCCGAAGTTGCTATTTTTTAATATTTTTCCGAAATAAGTTTTTTTCCTAATACCTAAAGATATGCTTAATATTTTTCTCAAATATTTTTATTCTATCACCTTTCCTTCCATCCAAAAGCTGTTTCGCTAGGCCAAACTTTTAACAAGAAATGCTCTTTGAATTGTAATCCATAACTTGCCTTAAGCTATACGCCAGAATTGTGAGTAGACAGGTTTCCATAGCAATAATGAATCGTCTGATCGATCCTTCATTGGTTTTGTGAGGCTTTTTCTCAAGAAATGCAACTCATCTCACTCTACAATCACCTATTGGCTTGATTTCCATATGTTCAAATTCTGGCTACTACCGAAACATAAAAGACCCGTCCAGAAGCAATGTTTGAACGTGAACGAACAGATAAAGTTCATCATTTAAAAAATATATCTTTCGAATGAAAGCAATTAAACTCGCTTCGATTCGCTACTGAAGATATTGGTACGAAATTTGATAGAGATGTTAGTGAGGAAGTTTTCAATCTGAGAAAAATAACGAATCATTTAGATTAGCTCGCACAATGTAAATGGAGGAGTTTTATATGGACATCTTCTCTCTCCTCCTAGCATACACATTCCAGTTGGAGCGTAAACTCCAATAACTAAAATCGTAACAAACAATTGAACACAAGTAAAAAGACTTTAGTGGGAATGTATCCTGCACCACTCTACAATTATTTATGTAACGATTTTTTGCAAAGAACGGTCGAAAAAGTTGTCTGTTCTAAGCTTAGATCGAAGAGATAGCAATTCGAAGAGTGATTATGAATCGGGTTAATGAGTGAGAAAGTTATTCCGAATCGATCGGTTAGTGTATGCTTTAAAAATTCCTAAAATTTAAATATTAAAATAAATAAAATAGAGATTTATTCCAACTCTAAACTAAACAACTCAAGCATATATATATATATACACACTTTTCTTTTTTTTTTTGCATATAAAATAAGAGTGGATTAGGCCATTAAGATATGGCTTATATGTCCGAAATTATCATATGCATTATGTAAAGCATTGTTTGCTAGTTGTTTTCATAAATTTAATTGAGATTAAAATATCAAAAATGGTTTTTTTTGCAGAAAATTATTCTACGAATCAAAATATCTGTAAATAACAGCAAACAGTTAAGTATTTGCCGCAAATTATTTTCTTATTTTCTTCGCTAGTCGTCCTTCTGATACTGCTAACACAATTTTCGTTGCTGTTACTGTTGTTGTCGTTTTCCTGTTTTAAGAAAAAAAAGTGAGCAGACACCACGTGTTCAATCAAATGTTTACGCTCGCAATCTGGGATTCTGCGCGTTTCAAAAAGAACATTTTTTACATTTTACTGCCAACGATGAGATTAGAGAAACGTTAAAATAGCGTGATATAAAACAATATCAAACCAATACTTATGCAATGACAACTAGTGTAGTATTGAAAAGCATGACCAGGCCTACCTACCTACCTACCTACTATCGTAAGAGTATAACGACCAACATATAATAGAGATTATAATGGAAAACACATTGCTTTTAAAAAAGACTATTTTACCAGTGATTTGATAGATTTTTTACCAAGAATTTGTAGATAATCATGTAATCTACACAACACACAAACAGGACTCATTGCCAACTCGTTGTTATATTTTCAATGCGGTTAATATATCTACGAAGAGGGAGACGACCGCATGACGTCATAACTGACGCCTAACATCTGCATTACATGTAATAAAGTTTTTTCTGTGTACATTTTACAAGAAGAATAAGAGATGAGTTTGAAAAACTGTATATTTATACAGTGGAATGCTTAGCTGCCGTTCAAGTTGATTACCTAGAAAATTGCTGATTATATTCTCAGCAAACAAACACACACAAACACATATATATATATATATATATATCGTCATTATTCTCTTCAGATAGCATTTATATCTTTTTACAATTTTACATGCAGACACACACACACACACACACATGCGCTTTGGTAAGAGACAATATATTGATATCAGAAAAATATTTTTTTTTGTTATTTATTGAGATCCTGCCCTTAGTTAACAATTAAATTGGAAAGTACATTACTTTGTTACCCTACTTGCAACTTACGAGAAATTACATAAAATATTTCGAATTGTATCGAAATTTTAAGTTCGATATAATGTCCAATTATGCAACAATTGTTCGCCTAAACTCCGTATAAGGAAACCTAAATTAATCTTCATGGATGCATTTGGGAGATTCGAACAAATCGAGATGAAGCGAAACATGACTCTAGTCACTGAAGGATTAAATCAACTTTAAAAATTTCAACATTCATTTGCTATTAAACTGAGTGCTTAACAACATTACAAAATAGATATTTTGCCTAAATGACTCAATGAAATAGTTGCCTATATTTGCCTTAAGTTATGGGTATCGCAGATTCGGTCTAAAGCGACTACTTGCTCTCGTTTGCTCAACAAAATAAATTGCCAAAAAATGTTGTGCAATATATTTGCAAAGATTTTCTTTCTATAAAACCATATTTATGTATGCATATATTTTTATGGAAGATAAAAATGTAATGGACTTTTATAATCTTTATTGCTGGCTACAAATCTTCGAAGCTAAGCCTGCTTTCACTTGCATATGCATAAAGTTTTTCTATATAAAGGCATCTTCTAATGTATTCATAACTAAGCCGATTGGTTTTTTAAACTTTATTGCTTCAATTATCGAATTACGAAAATAAACATTTCGATTTTCTATACAATTAATCTGAAAAAATTTTCAAGATAATGCTTGGTATACTTTTATATACTGCTAGGTAGGCTTTTCCACCTTGATTCGTTGAAGCTAAGGCACAATAATGTTCAGTTTCCTTCATAAGATCAAAGTTTGTTAGAATCACTACGGACTGGAAACTTTCCGAAGTTGTCTCCTCCTAACGAGAGAAATTGATTTAGAAGTTAGTTAAGCTATCTGACACCCATATGGACAAATTGAAGCAAAAGCGAACGCTTGCTTTAATGAATATATAGCTAATCGTTAAATAATAGCAATTATATACACATACACTAGCACATTATATATATGTATACACTAGTCTACCCCTTGTGAACTGAGAAATATTTTCAAATTTTTTCAAATTTTATACTATACGCCACTTGCGGTTTAAAAATTTATTAATACATATTTTCCATCTCATTCTTTTACAATGTTACACGCGAGCAGTCGCGATTTTTTCGCCGTGTTATACGAGTCAGTGTTATATCGCAATCGGTCTTATAGCTTAATCGTGTGAGTTGAGGAAAACATCGAGATCAAATTAGTTTTTCGAGAAAAAGTTTTGAGACCGTAAAGCGTGATTCCTTTAAGAAAGCAAAGACGGACAGATATGATGTTCCGATTTCCATTACTCGCTCTAGTAAAATCTTGGCACTCAAAAGAACTTGGACACCTTTTTTTAAGACCGTGCAATTCTCAATCGCTTTCTGTCCGTCTGTCTGCCTTGTTTTCTTATGTTCAACCTACAGCCTGCAATTTCTGAGATATTCTAATGAAATTTTATGGGTGTTTTGGGCCAAAAACGAGGGCTAGTGAAAATTCGTATGCGATCATTTTCTCGACCACTTTCCATATAATATAACTCTGTGGTAGTGTTATACATTTCATGTTGTGCTGTGGCCCACTATATTGTTTTTTCTTGTTTTATTTTATTAAAATTTATTTATTGTGTATTGAAAAACGTTTAATTAATAAACATGTTACGTTAAATAACTGCATTTTAGTGCACAATATTTTTCATTTTTCCATTTGGCGCATACACAAATAAGGCCGATTGTTTCCGAATACGTAAACAATCTACATATAATTGTAAATGGGGGAGACATGGTTTTTCATGGATTTAATCCATAAACCAGAAGCGAATGACCTTGGATCTCGTTCATTGTCACTGAAATGTAATAAAAATTATTTATTAATTTGACTACTATTGGTTCAATAACATAGCAGTCAGCCTACACCTTAGTCTATCGAGGTCTAGCAAGACTACCTGGTTTCCTTGACGCGGAATCGAAATAAGTATTGAATTCTAGTTTCAGATAAATTTTTATATATGTAAAATTTCCAACATTTCAACTCTATACCCGAAGGATTGACTTTGTCAAAATGTTTGCAACAACCAAGAGAATGGTTCAGAGGCTTTAGAAAATATTTATTATTGACCAGCGACTGAATCCGAGCATGTCTGTCCGTCCGTCAACCTGCTTTAAATAAAGTTATCAGCTTCAAGCTTGGCAAAAGCATTGCAACCTTTTGCAAGCAGATTGGTGCTGAAAGTTAGGTAATCACTACCTAAAAGCTATAATGTATTAAAAATTTTCAATTTTACTTTTAGGTTTTATTATCCAATGGTTCGTGGGTGCGACTTTATTTAAATTGAATGGTTAAATTTTACATTGTAGTCACAATCAATTTCTTTTTATTTTATTAAATGTTCATAACGCGTAGAAATGGATTGAAAAAACCCGGTAAATCAGGATTTTTCCCATCGCAGCCGAACTGGAAAGGTTGGCCTTCCTGTCTATAATAAAGTTATGATTATGCCTTTAAAGCAAACGAGCAAACTTTTCGTTTTCTATATTTCCTAACCTATATTCCCAAAATTGTTAGCTTTCTGTTTAGAGCAAAAAGTTTGGAATCATATCATTAGAAAAAAATCAACCATGCCCATCTAGTATCATAGAGTATCCATATTTCATTATTTTATTAAAGCATTTTCGACGCCTAGGAGACAGACTTCGGAAATCGTTTGGGGTACGTATATTCCTCATCGTCGTCAAATTCTGAATCGATCTGAACGTGCATATCTGTCTGTTCTTCCGTCTGTTATTATTTTCTGTGGTAAGCAAAATTTGACAAAAACATTGAAAATTCTTCTACGCAGGCTGGCATTGACACAGTTTCATAGGTAAACTGAGGACCTTTTGTCTCTCTGGGCTTTTCGCTCATCAATTATAACCTACAATAGAGACACGCTAAAAATTTTCAAATACATTCTATAAAGAAAGAAAAAAGTTCATGCCACGCCCACTCAGTATTAGAGAGTACGCAAATTTGATGCTTTCGTTTCTCGTTTTTTTAAGGGGAGGTGTTATGCATATAGAAAAGTTCTGATTGCAGCTAAGTATAATTCTTTTACTTGCTGTTTTGAAAAACAGCGGCGTTCTCAGCTTGTTTTGTACTGCACGCCTTTCTTCTTACCGATATGGGCCATTGTCAATATCAACCTAAATACTGAAATTTTCGACGAAATTTGAAGTTTTATCTTAAGTTTTGCGACGCGCACCATTTTTATCGTCAACAGATATATAGGCTAACAACAACAAAAAGCTGATTTTCTCAAAAGCAAAATTTTCTAATTTAGTGCTCTGACGCTTACATCCGGGTGTTGCAAATATGCTGACAAAATAAACATATCGTCATCCTTCGGCAATGGGTATAAAAAATATATAATATACAGTTCATGTCAAATACATGACTTTTAATTTCACTTTATTGAGTTACCTAAGAAAAGCTATCAAATCTCATAAAAATATAATTTTCCAGCATATCAATTAAATTTCTTTCGCTTAGAGAGTTTTTCGCACGTACGCACTTATGATTATTGAAGGAGAACAAATGTAAATAAATAATAACTAATCGTTTATATGCTTCGCCTTTATTCTAAAAAAGATACTCAAAGAAAGGAAAAAACTAAATTTTCATACCAAATAGTGTTAAGGGGGCGTGGCTCATTTTTGTAATTTTTTTGCAAAATAGAAGTGAAAATTTATATGGTGCGTCTGAAGCAGATTTCTGCGACCATGAATACGTTTACCACTACAATTAAAACAGAGATAGGCAGACTAAGTGACAAACATGTCTAGAATTTAATTACCAATCAATAATATGTAGATCTTATAAGGCCTCTGAAGCTTCTTCCTGGGTGCTGCAAACGTTTTGATAAACGAATGAAATTTTCATATTCTTTAACATTGTGTAGGCGTACGGAACTCTTATCATCGCATCTGCTGCGGTTTATAAGTGAAGAGTCAAACCCCAACCGAGGACACAATTGGCTCAGTTTCAATACCAACCTGCTTAGAAGAACTTTCCATATGTCTGCCAAATTTTAAGTAGATGGCTTCTTTTTTACGACCAGGAGGATACCTACTACAGACATACTACACACCCCGAGCTTCCTCCTGAGCATTACAAGCGGCTGGACAAAATGAATATACTCCTCATCCTTCGGCGATGGGCATAACTAGATAGGTTTAAATGAAAAAATTCGTTTTCAATGCTTTTACATTTACGTAATTCAATGCAAGACAATAACTGAACTGGATTTAAAGCGGTTGCAAACAATGTAACAACACTTGACCATAAACAAAAATACTGATGGATTAGATAGGTGGATGTGTTGTTTGCTGTAATCACAAAAACAAAAAAAAGAAGAGAATTATCGAAACCAAGCATAACACTTCCTACTACGATATCCAACAACAATAATGCTGGCAATCACAGATAATTTCCATTGCATCTCTTGCTTTATTTTCCAATTTCGCAATTAAAAAATAATAATGAACTTTAGTTAAAAATACTCATTGTTAATAGGAGCGAATTATTAAAATAAAAATAAATAAAAAATAAAACAATTATTCACAAAAATGAATTACTTACAATCAAACCTATTTAATACACGCACGAGTTCTTATCTACAACACAACGTATATGGTGAGCCGCATTATTATTAAATATGCATATGGCATGAAAATAGGAAACAAATGCAATAGTATTTGATGGCGTCTGCCAATGCAATTCATTGCAGCGTATAAAGTTTAAAATTTATTAAATAATAATGCATTTGTTTATTTCAATTAAAATCAATTAGTAAACAGGTAAAAAATAGCTTCATTTCTATTAAGGGTGAATTAATTTTCTTTAAATAACTAAAGTTGTTACTAATCAGCATAAATATTTATATAAATAAACATAACACACAATGACATCAATTAGTGTATAATTTATATGTGTGTGAAGTTTTTCTACTCATGCCTATGCATTATTATTTATTTATAGTATAATGTTTATAGATAGAATAGAAAGTGACGTTAATAATTATAATGACGTCTATTTACCCGATGCTGTTGACTTTTTTCCACGAGATCGCATTACATGCAAGGTAATTCATTATAATTGAATGCAAATATAATATACATTCATCTTCTTTTTTGTTGTTGTTGTTTCTGTTTTTGGTTTTGCTTCGCCTATGTCACTCTTATCCCTGTAACATTGGAATTCTCTCTCTCTCTAACCTCTCTTTATAAACACACATCACAATATGTTTTGTGTGCATAGAAAGGGGGAATAAAAACATTACCTCATGAAATCCATTATCAATGAATGATGAATGACCGACTATAAAAAATACAATGCTTTACATTAAGTATGTAATTGAAAAGAGAAAACTCGGATAGTGTGCTTTTAACGTTTATGCACTTCTTTATGGTCCATTAAAAACGCGACAAATTTAATACGCTTGCACAAAAGTGAAAACTGATTAAAGTCGAATCTTCATACACATAACATGAACGTGCGCAATGCATAATAATAATGTCATAAAACGGCAGCATTAAAAATATCATAAATATAAAAAACACCCTTTTGTTTTAATTAAAAAATGTTGTTGAAATGTTATAGTTGGCCAAGGACGGCCTTTACATATCCTAAAGTGCTTCGACGAACACAATTCGTTATCTATTAGTGGCATTTGTTGCCACTTAGAAGACTTAGTTTTCGTAAGTAGGCCCACTTTTAAGGGGGCCTACGCCGCTACTTACACTAATTATTGTAAAGGAACCCAAAAGGACTTGAGACCCATCTTTTATAATACGATCCCACAAAACAATAGAGAAAAATTTTATATGCTAACACATAATAACACATACTATATATATCATATAGTATGGACTGTCTAAAATATACTACACAGCGTATAACTTGTTGCATAAGACGTGCATAACGCATATAACGTAGAACTTGAAAACGTAAAGTAAATCGATAGGAACAATTTTCACACAGGCCTCTTATATGTGCTTAAAAAATAGATAACGAAAGTTTATAATTGCTATGTATTAGGTCATATAAAAAGTGTTTGCGGTTTTTTCCGCCTGATAGAAAGGTTACATTGATTTGAAAATGGGTGAAATTTCCGAAGAAGTGTTTTATGTGAACTCTTTTTCTATAAAAAGGGTAGAACATGCAAAAACATGGCGGAAAATTTGTGAATGCGGTGAGTGAACGAAGGACCCAGGAATGGTTTGCTCAAGACACGTAAGCTGTCGGGAATAGGGGAGACGCTAGACATCAAACACATGAGATGACAGTTTGGAATTATTTGAAAAGCGCACAGGCTGCAAAAAGCAGCTCAAAACCGTGGAAAACCCGCAAAGACTTTTTATATGACCCATTATTTTGTAATTCGGACTCGGTTTGCGAATCTTCGTTGATTTTTTGTTTTTCATATACACGCTTCACTATTAAACGACTTTGTGATTTGGGGCCAGCATCTAACACCGTTAAAATGTATGTATTTAAGACACTACAAGCTGGTGGCAATTTTGAGCATTCACAGACCCTGGACTATGAGTTAATCAGGCGGAAAATTTAAAAATTGTTTCCCCAAAGAAAAATATCCTAACTAAACTTTTCGTGCAGCGAATAGCTCAGACCGTGATTTCTGCAAAGGGAAGGGATAAAAACTAGAAGGGGAGATAGCGTCTTCGTTTTGTCCATCCTTTTTCGATCAAGTTTTCAGGGATTGTTAAAAAAACTTTCCATTAAATGCTAAAACGCCTCCTCTTGTTTAGAATGGTAGGTAAATTACTGCCCATCTAATCTGCTATAATCTAATCTGAAAATTTTGATGCTTTTATCTAAAAGAAGTCGAATTAAAACCATAAGAAATATAAGGATTGTAGAATCGATTGAGTTTAAATGGTTTTATTATACTATGAAAAACCAAAGCAACAGCAATCTGCGTGAAAGTGATAACGAGTTTAACAATCATATGCTGAAAGAGAACTTTGAAAGCGAACAACGTCCCATAGATAACAATTATTTCATCTTCAATAGTATGAAACGATTGATTTAAAAAGTAATGATGTGTCGATCCAATACAATATAAAATATGAGATGCTACACAATCGAATATGTTTTGTTAACAAAATAAAACGTTAGTGGATGGCGAAAGTATTCTCGCACTGCAATTCCATACCACCCTATCAGGTTGATATTTGTTACAAATCCTGGCCAGTATATAGAATTCTATATGCACCATCAAAATCGACATTTAAGCAATCGTGGCATTTTATTTGTGGTGTCCAGAAGCGCAGATCGCCTGATCGACTGATGTGACTTTTTCACTTCGTTAGTCCATCGCTTGCTTGTGGGAATTTCCGCGATTGAAAAAATTTTATAAACAGAAATCTTGAAGCTTAATAAATATATTCCACTCCGCCCCTATTAGCGGACATTGCGAAGAAAGCGTTTCGATTGAAAATTTTAGTGTGGACTTTTTCTTTGTTTCGTAATACGTCGAATAACTCATTACTCACAAAATGCAAGAATATCTGCAGACGATCGGCTACGTCCAAGCAATATTATAAAGCAAACAAATTTCATTTGTTTTGTTTTCCTTTCTTTTTTTTTTCCTTTTTCTTGAGGTGAGTAAAAATGACTCACTCGCGTGGATGTTTTCAAAATCTTTGCAATATGCGAAAGGAAACTTTAGAGACCCCATAAAGTGCATGCATTCTTGCCCACCATCGAACAACGAATCGATTTTATTTTATTCTTATTTAATTCATTTATTTGATTGGCTACATGTGTAGCCGCAATATTATTTCACGGATTAGTTTTAAGAGGACAAATGGTGTGGGTATGCAATCATTTATAGCAGGAGTGTATGAAAAAACTTACAAAATAGACATTAAAGAGTTCAGATCAATAGCAATAGATTGATTGTGTCGTATCCTAGAAGCAAATTCGCTCAGAACTAAAATACATCCTGGAAATGCTTTACTTAAACGTGTATTAGCTTAACTTTCTTAGCATTAGACAATGAGTGAGTGAAACTTCAAAGACTGTTTAATTGAATTAAGGAGAACTGCACCTACACTAAAATTACACCACTCCTTCAGCTTAGTTTCCGACGAAAAGTTAGCTCCGCATAGCCCTTTGCCTAAAATCCACATAGGCAAATAGACTTAACGTGTTGTAGGACGCAGAGGTAACATAATAGGCTTATAGAATCTTTTTTTTTTTTTTTTTTTT
>KK502864.1:71403-191081 GCA_000688735.1 Glossina austeni | reverse complement strand
TGTCCCGAAAACAGCCGAGACACAAGTCGTGCTTCACGATTAAAAAAAGGGTGAAAAGAAAAACGGTAAACGAGAACTTGCTTGGACAGATGAACTAAGAAACGCATTCGACTGTTGCAAAAAAAACCTTACCACCGCTTACCTTCTAGCTTACCCGAAGCACCACCTCTCTCACTTTGAATTGACGTTTCAGACATTGGTATGGGAGTAGTTTTACAACAAGACGTTGAAGATTGTTGGATAACTTCGGTTGTTTTTTTTTTTTAAAAAGGGGAGAACATAAAACGCCGTTAGCACTTTTGATGGAAATCTACACAAAATATATTCTATTATTGATTGCGAGTCATCGGCAAGAGGTCAAGAATCGGATGTAGAATTAGAAAATCTAGTTCAATCCTCACCACATTCCCCTGTTTTGAACAAAATTAAATTACCAACTTTAAATTTGGAACTCCATTGTAATTGCTCTACATCTGCTATACGTCCATTCATGACACAAAAATTTCGCCCAAAAATATTTGATATTCTGCACAACTTGTCACATACTGGTTCAAAATCTTCAATTAAAATAGTTACTGGTTTATATGACCATCAATGAAGACAGACGTAGCAAAACGGGTTAAATTTTGCATGTCCTGCCAGAAATTAAAAATTGCGAGACATACTAGAGCGCCAATCTGTACCATAGAGAACCCTGAAGAACGTTTTAAACACATATGTAAGATATCATTGATCCACTGTCTTCCCAAAAAATTAAAGATATTGTCTTACATGTATTGATAGATTTGCAACATGGCCGGAAGTCACACCTTTGGAAAATGTTACTGCTGAGTCAGTTCATAGCCGGATTTCTAGGTTTGGTGTACCAACTCAAATTACAATCGACCAAGACAGATAGTTGGAATCCTTTCGTTTCCGAGAATTCTCCAAAGTGCTTGGATCCAAATTTGTCTATACAACGTCATATCCCCACCAAATAACAGCCTAGTTAAGAAGTGGCATAAAAGTTTGAAATTCACAAAAAATAGATAGATGTGTTGCGACTGGATTTCGCAGTTCGGTAAACGTTGACGTTGGTTACGTACCTGCTGAATTAACCTGTGATATAACTTAAAAAGTTCCTGGTCATTTCATAGCTGAAAAGACTTACTCGACAAAAAGTGGCTAAGTAAGAAAATGGTGCAAGAATATACAAAACATGCAACCTTGCGAAGTAAGTCGATACGGAAATATAAGTTGATATTTTACTCAAGGTATGACTCAAGATATTGAAGCCTTTGCAATTGGATCCTGAAAATTTTTTTAACGGACTGATAAAAGGTTTGCATTTAAAGTAAACAACGCAGAAAAACCCGTATCAGCTGGTAGATTGGAACCAACGAAAATCGCTCGACAAAGCGAAGATTCACCTGTGGAGCTACATGAAAAACGCGAAAGAGTCAATCTTTGCAACGGAAAAGTTACATGTTTCAAACCAAGTTGAAAGGTTAATTTGATTTGAAGTGTTGATTTGAAAGGTTGGAACAGCAGCAAATACATAGTATTTGGTTGCTGCGGCATGATTCTCAACTAACAATAAATAGACAACATTACAACCGTCGGGTAGTGATTCTGAGGAAGGCGTACGTCGGAACTCAGACTGCAGTAACGAGCTGCCAAGCTATTGGCAAGCGGTGAATTACGTATAGTATAAGTGATCTGTAAAATCAAAGACCATAGAACCTTGGTGACATGCTCGGACACATTGCACCGATGAGGAAAGAAAGCCATTTTGCAAAAAGTTGCGCCAATGAGTCTTCCTGCATCTTCTGCAAAGAGTCACCTAGTTTGGCAGTAAGAAAAAGTTGTTCGACCGCATATGCCAAGAAGCAGACATTAATCCATGGTGAAGGGCATATAGAATGATACGCCACAATAAATTTGTGTAGAATAATATGGCAGGAAGAGCGAGACGGCTCCTGTAGCTATCATCAATTCCAAATACTGCACTAAAGCTAGCAATCCGGTGGAGACCAGATATCTTTGCCCAGATACACTAACTATCTATCGATGAGAGGACGTTCTTAGGTAAGGGGACAATACACAAGCTGGTTCTTATTTCCAAAAACAATAAACCACCGACCAAGCAATCCATCGGCCAATCCACCTATGTGGGCAATGGGCAGACTGTTAGAGGGAGTCTTATATTAACGCATGTTGCTGCTAGTGAAGCGGAACAACGGAGAACGCGGTTAACAATAAATGCCATAAAGTACGTGGTGAAGCGTGCCACGGGCGCCGTTTGCGTAGAGCGATGGAAAGCTGACGAGAAAGAATACTGCGCCGTAGTCACACTAGACGTCAAAAACGCTTTTCACTCGGTTGACTGGAGCAATATTGGCAGAGGACTTATAGGAGCACAGGTCCAATGATATATACTGGCCATAATGACAAATTACCTCTGCAACCGTACGCTCAAATATGAATGAAATAGAATAACAGCAAGCGCCCCACAGGGATGGCTTCTTCGCCCACTTATGGCGAACATTGTGGACCACGACACTCTAAGGCTGCAAGTCCCGGCGAGCGCAACAATTATTGGGTTTACAGACGACATAGCAGTGGTAGTGGATGCAAAGCATGTGAGAAAAGAGGAAGAGAGAGCTGCCGAGGCAGTCACGCAAGTAAGGGTGTGACTGAGCGAGGCGGACCTAAAGTTTGCATAGCACAAAGCAGAAGCAGTGCTAATAAGAAACCGGAAAGTAGTAGAGCGAAGACTACACAAATGGCGACCATAAAGCCATTTCCCCATGGAACATGGTAGAAGAGGTAAAAATCCCAAGCTTGCCGTCTCCAAATGGAATATTGCTGTATATGGCGACGATGTGTTCAACGTGGTGTTGTTTTCCCTTGTGGCAAAGATTAAAAAATCGCAAAACGCGTTCACGAGGTGTATATTGCGCTAATGCAGGCATGCGATACAACTATAGCCACAAAAAAACCTTCAGACACAAAGTGCCATGCTACTGACAGAATGAGGAAATCATTGCCTAGGAAGCATTGCCTAGAAGCTAGGCGGCATGTGCCACGAGCTAGAAGAAGAGGACGTCGACATTGGACTGGACGCATACGAGCGCCTTTAAAGGAAGTTCAAGAACGGCAATTGAAACACCAAAAGCTACTTCGGGCTCACACATAGAGTCGCAAATTTAGGTAAATGGGACCGTCCCCAAAAAACTCAAACGTCATATATAACTTTCTCTGCTCCGCTGTGAAGGAGTGTTATAAGTTTACGTCCGACGTGGTTGTTTTTCGTGGCAGAAAAAGCACGGATTTGGGAAGCGAAGAGCGTCCCTTCCATAAGCACTAGGGAACAGTTGGCAGCGTTGGCATGACCCTTGGCGAAGATAATATACCTAAAAAAGGACCAGGGACTTCCTCTGGGCGACAATATGACTTCACGAAAGAGCATTCCATCAAAGATGCCACTTTGGTTAATATCACGGCTGAGGTCGTACTATTTTTGCAACTCGCAGACTCAAGTATGACACGCGCTGTTAGTGAAACCAATCTACAGGCGGTGTATCCTCTTAGCGCGCTCGGGTAAGTATTCGGTTTTCTTACTATCTCGCAGGAGGCAGAGCTGCTGATAGCAGGTGCGATGTCGGTGAACGAAATAAAACACATTTAAAAAACGATCCAGAGAGAGCAGATAGAAAGGAAGGAGGAGGGCTCGACCTCAGTGAATGAGGGGCAAGCGCGATCAAACCGCGCGTCATAGATCAGTGGACCTCCTCGCTCAACCCAAACGTATGGAGAATCTCTTAAAGATGCATAACAAAAAACACACATACGTGACAGGGCTAAATAGAAAGTTCTGTGGTGGCCACATATTGCGGGAGAGCGAGATGATGTCGCCGACAAGCGTGATGTTAAAAAAACTATACGGACTTTTAAGGGATTAGCAACCCCAAAAATCCCCGAAGCGTTGAGCCTGTACAGCGCCTATAGAAGAACATGGGTGGCAATCAATAACTTCGCACATGAGGATGCGAATTTGTTGCTCGAGGCTATTAAACCCACAATAGGATGGGAGGAGTCATACATAAGTCTAGTCCCAGAAGGCGCCGGCATAGCAGCATCCTTCAGGCCCTAAGTAAGAAATGCACAAACAGCCACCATTACGTAATGTTTCTAGACGTGAAGCTCAAACACGTGACAAATATTTGGCCCAAAGTAACAAGACCGAATTGGAGGAAGGCAATTCGAGAAAACAATTTTAACATGATAATGGACCCATATGAAATGAGAAAATAAACATCAAACCGACTTCAGAACGATGTGAGTAAACTCCCTAGCCACGCAATGATTTTAAGGAGACCATGTAATAGAGGGAGTATGTGTTATTAATGGAACAACCAGATGTAGGCACTCAGATAAGCAGGACAGCCTCAAAAAAAGTGCAGAAAGAAATCTCAGTATTCTCGTACCCTTATACAACAATCTTCGTGCAGCAATCGATAGAAAGAAGCAAAAAAGGACACTTCGACTGCGTACGCCGGGAGCTCGACGTTAACGGATGGGTTACGGCTTAAAAGACGTTCCTTAAGCAGATGAAACCGCGCGGATCACCGCAAGTTATATTTCCGGTTACGGCCGAAAAAATTGTGTCAATCCTTTTCCAAGAGAAGCTGTTCCATGCTTTCGTAAGTTTTCACGATAGGCAAGGGAATCCAGCTCCCATAATCAGTGTATGAGAAGTGCCGAAAGGTTGACAAATAGGTGACGGATAGGAAAGCAGAGACGCTACACGAGAAAATTATACACGATCGCTTGCTGATAGGCGAAGAATATGGTGTCCTTTCAGAAAACCTCAAAGGGTTCAAAAGATTACGGTCTACAACAGGCACCTTGTGCATGTGTATTTAGGGGCAGTTGAAAATCTATAGTTGTTGAGCAATGAAAGGGTGGCCACAAGAAATCGTACAATGCAATCACGGTCGACGTGATCGCAATGCTGGAGAAGCACCTTATCAGATTGGCCCTAATGAAATAGACTAATAGGGAAGAGGTTTTTCACATACGTGAAAAAATTCAATTTAATATTAGATGCTATGCCATATGTTCCTGTATACCAAACGGTTATTGCTTTTAATAAAAGCTGTGAAAACTGGAATAACTCGAGCTTTGTACCTATTGAATTATTGAATTGAAGGTTGTATTTTCCTATATGGAAGTTGTCTTAACAGGCTTTTTCCTACATACCAGCTCCTAATATTTCCAACTGTCCTTTTCCTGACTTTTGCTTTTTGCTTACGTATCTGTGTTGTCTTTGTGTTTGTATATATCTCCACTGATTACTTTTTGGTTAGTGTTTATAGTTTACTAAAATTGATTTCTCTTCATTTTACATATCTGTTAAAAGTATTATTTTTGCTTTGTTGAGCTTTGACTGTTACCTTTCAATCTATGGGAATTATGGGAAGCTTATACAGCCTATGGTTTGCCACATTAGGCTTTGGCTGTGATTGTTTCACTATATTTGTGCACGGTATTATCATCCGAACTGTGGGGATATTGGCGGCGTAGCCGCTGATGCAGATTTGGACCCTACGAAATGATTAGGCTAGATATACTGTGATTTTGGGCAGCGAAACGTTGACCTTCATCGGCTTTTTACTCAGACAGAAATGGGGTTGCCTAAAGTAAGGAAAAATCTGAGGGCGATATTTGTGAATTTGAAAAACACAAATTATGTTTAATAAATGATCCTTTCTCAACTGTTCTGACTTACCTAATAATCGCAAGATATCAATCTGTTGTATGGCATGCGGTCCCTCACCTGTGACTTTACAAAAACTTCATGCCCTTATCTGAAGATAAAAATCACAGTTCGCCTCCTGCTATCAAAGCTCACATAATAGATTAATTTTCCTCATGTCAAAAAATAAGGATGAAAAGTCCCCACTCCACCCGCCACCTAATTTTACATCACGTACAACTGTGGCACACCAAGTTGCAAACACAAACAGAGCCATTCTTTTCATTTTTTCTCCTATTCGAAATGCTTCTCCTTTGATTTCCAAAATTTTTATCACGAATAATGTAACATTAGCAACACTTCCGCCTCGTAATGCAATGTTTGTGTCAAGATTTGGACCTTTGCGAAAACATTAAAAGCTATGTTTGTAAAAAAATTCCATCTGACAATCGAAGTCGGACTAGTCTTTTCCAGTCTTTAAGATTTTAGTTCCGACCGAAAGAAAGGAAATTGCGTTAAATAAAGCATTGTGGCCAAAACGACCCTTAAAAAGGAATTTACTCCGGCGGATAGACCTCAAAATACTCGTCCGATAGAGCTTCAAATTACAATTACCAAAATGTTTCCTCAGGCCTAGTGACTATCATTTACCAAAATTTCAGAGGGCTAATGTCTAAAATTCTCTCCATTCGGCTAAATTCCGTAAGCACAGAATTGTCTTGTTTGCCGTGGCCAGAAATACGATTAAAGCCTGATTTCCATTCGTCAGAATTTTCATCCAACATCTTTCATATTTTTAGAAAAGTTCGATCAGATCCTATTGGCGATTGCGTTTTAATATCCATATTACCCGTCTTTCCATCCTATTTATTGGATCGTTCAACTTCCCTGGAAGTCGAATTTATTGCCACTCGAATGAAAGTTAGTAACAACAGCATATTTTTTACTTGTTCCCACATTCCCTCTAACGGGGATATTTCTGTTTATATGAAACATACTGGGCTTATTCGCAATATTATTGAAGCTTCAAAACCTATTGATAGTGTAATTGTGTTGGGTGATTTTAACTAACTGGTGTTACAGTGATTGTGGTATTGGACAGAGCTAATGCGTTTATCATTGAAATATGTGATCTGAACCTTCTTCAATAAAATGTTCCTCCCAATTGTAATAGAAGATTTTTAGATCTTAGTTTTGCAAATTTTCCTCAAATAGTTGTAAATCTTTGCGCACTTGTCTGTCTACCTGAAGAGGCTTGTATTTGTTTTGCGTTTACGTTAGTTCAATGTGCCTCCCTAACATGAGTAGTGCCTCAGATTCACAATACGCCTTTCACAAAACCAGTACTCTATTTCTCAAAGCGCTATTATCAAATATTGGGCTTCACTTCTTTTCTAGCTATCTCCTCCGTTCTGATCACAGCACCCGACTTCAAAACATGTGCTCACCGTGGTTCAAGAGTATATAAGTACCAAAAAAATAAAAAAAAAATACATAGGAAAAGTTCATCTGGGTATGACTGATTCAAATACTCGGCAGTGAATGGTAAATTTAATTACGACAGCCACCAAAATTACTGTAGTTACCTACAAAATATAAAGTCTTGACTCCGTTTTTATTCAAAATAGTTTTATAAATTTGTTAACTCCAAAAGTCTCTACATTCTTTCATCAATTTCTTTTAATGAACTTCTTTAAAGATTTTGAAATCTCGAATCTCTTTGCCGATTACTTTCAACGAACTTTTTCTACTGCTAATTTCGAATGAATTGTTAGCTGCCCGCAGCAGACAATTAACACTGTTTCGGTTCCCAACATTGTAATTTCTGAATGCCGTATTACAAGGCTGAAGCTCATAAAGTATAGTTGCGCGCCAGAGCTTGATAGCATCCCATCATGTATTCGTAAATCATTTGCCGTAAAACTTGGTGAAGTTATACCAATTATTTTTGATCTCTTTTTAAAGTTGGAATTTTCCCATCGTGTTGGAAGAGTAGCTTTTTTATTCCAATGTTCAAATATGGAAATACTACATGCAAAAATTGTAGGACCATTGCTAAATTAAGTATTTTACCATAACTATTTGAACGAATTGTCACTCATCGAGTAATTTAAGCTATTACAGCATTTATTTTTACATTTCAACACGCCTTTACAAAAGCAGGATCAACTGCAATGCGCCTTTTAGAGATGATGTCATATATGCAGACGTTAGTAAAGCTTTTGACAGTATTGATCTTATTGATTTTTAAACTGCTGTCATTGGATTTCGCGTCATATTTATTAATATGCATAATGCTCGTAATAGATCGTTCAAAGTTTTTTTTAAATTCTTCACCTCCGATAAATTTCCCAAGAGAACAGAGGTCCATCGAGGCAGCCAGTTAGCACCCTTTTTCCTATTTGTCCTCTACATCAATGATTTTCCATCGGTACATAAGTCAGCGTATATCCTAATGTACGCGGACTATGCCAAGTTGTTGACTTCGTTTATTTCAGTAACGCACTGCAGTCTCCTCCGATCTCAACTAAACAATTTGGTTACATAATGCTAATACAGCTTTATGTCACTAAACTTGAAAAAATTCAAAAACTTGTTATTCTCAAAGAAGAGATCGTTTACCAGTGAGTATTTCATTTATTCCCAAATATTGCAAAACGTAGATTCGTTCATTGATTTGAAGGGTTTATTTGACCAAACACTACATTTTAATCTACAGACTAAGCGCTTCATTAATAAAGTTACATCAGCGCTTGACTTTTTCAAACGGTGGTCCAAAGAATTTGATGACCCATACGTAACCAAAAAATTATACATGAGCTTGGTGAGACCAATACGTTAATATGCTTCGGTCCTGTGGTCTCCTTTCCGCAGGCATTATATTAAATCAATAGAATCACTTCAAAAGCAGGTCCTGCATTTCGCCCTTTAGACATCTGGTTATGGGATACGCTAGGATCCTTGCCGCCTTATGAAAAATCTTACCTTGACGTTTGAAACGTATATTTATCCCAGGTTTCTTTCCTTGCTAAGTTAACAAAGGGTGCTATTGATTCCGCTATCCTGTTACGAGAGATTAACTTCAATATTCCATACTTTAAAAAAAAATTTTTTTTTCGCAAAACTTCAGTACCGATACATTTTTAAGATTTTCAATCCCTTCAGAGTTCTCTGTAAAAATCTAAATGATATCTATAATTTTACTTCAATATCGGACTCTTTAAACACTAATAACAATCAACACCTCCTATTATGCGTATCTTGCCTATACGGTTCTAAATTAACTTCTAATCTTCAAAGCTTCGTATAGTTCGTAATTAAGGTACTATTCTATTCTATTCCAATTCACTATTTTTGTTTGCCAAGGTTTTGCATGTTTGCACGACTCGTAGCTGTTTGCGAGATCACCCTTATGGTAAAAGCGTACATGCGTTTTTTTCTTTCTTTTATTGTACATGAACTGATTTTTGTTGTTTTTTTATTTTTAGTTTATAAATGTCACTCGTAATGTTTAGATTAAGATTTATTTTTAACGGTCCAGTCTATTCGGCTGTAATTTTAGTTTGGCTGAATTGCATGTGTAATTAAATAACTGAAAAAATAAATAAATAAAAAATATATACCAAACAAGATTGGAGGAATATTCAATGACATGTGATAATTGTAGCTAATGCAGATGGATTTATAAGCTGAGCACCTACGTAGGCGAATGGGATGCAGAGACAACCCGAAAACTTTGACTCTTACTTAATAAGAATTCTAAGTGTCCTATCCTCAAATTCATGTTATACAAGAGTGGATATGATGACCAATCTCATTGCCGACAGCGAATGAATCAGAATCATGCTACTTAACGTATAACGATCCATTGTCCCAGATTCGCGGATGAGAGCAAAATTATAAATATGGCTGTAGGAGAGAACCTGGCGTAGAACAATCGGTAAGGTTAATGCTGTATCAGCCGGAAATTTGCAGCTTAATACAAAGCATAAGTAAAATTGTTATAAGAAAACCTCGGTAAGTAAAACGCTCGCAAAGTCTTACAAAATAGCACGCCGATTTGAGACAGTTCAGATGACTATTTAAACGGTTTTCTGATTTAATACGTAGCGGTAGTTCGGGGAGGGTTACCCGTAAACGTAGCGAGAGCTCTGGTGCGGTGACAGTTCCCCATCGATTAGGACTGTTAACGCTTTCCACTCGCCTAAAATAAAAAATATACGCACGCACATCTACAAAGTGTAATAGAATATTTCACCCTTGAAAATTTTTCATAGTATTAATGCTGTTGTTGAATCTAAAGAAATTCGGTATACAAATGAAATTTTGGGCAAAATATAATAATATAAAAAATGCAATTGGTTGGATACTTTATCATGTGTAAATAAGTAATTTTCCCTCAGCTACTTTAAATTTTTAAGAAAGTATATTTTTCCAGTTATTTATTTATGTACCGTAATCCAATCCAAGTTTATTAGTATCTTGAAAGCGTTTTATTGCTCTGTATAAATTGCAGTATTTTTCTGTTCTGTGCTTGGAGTCTTGTAACTGCCTTCTTACTTTGCTTGCTTGTGTTGTTGTCATCTGTGGAGCTCTAGTTGGCAATATTCGAGCATGTCTTACTGTTTTTGCAAGAAGAAACTTGAAAAGGCGCAACTAACTGCTCTCTATGCTCAATGTGGCAAACATAATCATACATATTGTGCCAAGATTTCACGAGCGGAGCATGTAACGTTAAATGGAAAGTGGATACTCTCCTGCGCGGATTGTTTAAATGTTTCGCGGCAGGCATTGGTACCTCAGCTGCTGCTGCAGAATATGGAAAAAATTGATTCATCCAGTAATGCCCAATTTGGCTTTCAGCCTGAGCGTTCCACCTCGAAACGGTTAATGAGTCACGGAGTTCATTAGGGATAACATCAATGTTGGAGGGGGCTGTGCTTCGCTCTCGATTTAACAAAAGCATTTGACAGTCCAATAAAATGTTGCCTGTCCAATAAAATTTGCTTGACCATTTTCTGAGGCGTATAGAAGAATAAAGAAGAAGTAACGTGTTGCAAAATTTAATCATAATTAAATGTCAAGGTACATTGAAGAACGTCTTGCCAAGTATGTGCATGTGAAAAGAAAAGTTTAAAGAGAAAAAAAAGTATATATATATATGTATATATATATATATCATGAGAATACTTCATACCGGTTGTCAAGCGTAAGCATAAAAATAAAGTAATCTCTCAAATAACAATACGACGGCCTATGAAAGCCGTTTACTTATTTCTTGTACTCATATATTTAAAATTTGATTTATAAATGATCGTGTTTTCCGATACAAAATTGTTACTACGGTCACGTGAATGAAAAAGAAAAATTGTCTTATTCGTCTTTATTTCCATTTTTCGTGTAAGCACTGCGTGTGGTCTCGATCGATTTTTTATTTAAAAAAAAATAATCCAAATAAAATTCAAGCAAATTAAACGGAGGTAGATGGTCGACATTTATTGAGTGTTTTCGCAACTATAACGGTGATAAAACTATAATCTTTAAAGCTCCCGTAAAAGTTTGTTAGTGGTCGGTAGCGGTATAACGTCAATGTTGGTGGGGCTGTGTTTTTGTCGCTCCCGATTTAACAAAAGCATTTGACAGTCCAATAAAATGTTGTCTGTCTAATAAAATTTGCTTGACCATTTTCTGAGGCGTATGGAAGAATAAAGAAGAAGTGACGTGTTGCAAAATTTACTTTGTGTAGAAGAATAACTATAATGAAACATATAAGAAAAGATGCAAGAAATCCATATATAAGTAAATAAATGAGATCAAAAAAAGGACGGGAAAAAGCATATAGACACGTAGTACAGAAGCAAATTCGCAGCCAATTTGGTCCGAACTGGTAGTGTATTAAGCCGAAGCACACATCCAAAAAAATTTGGCAGTCGATAATAGTTTTGTGGAAATCACATATCTGCTAATATAAGTTTACATGGAAACGACCTAGTTTTACAGAAAACCAAGTTTCCTATAGTACTGAGGAAGTAAAATAAAACCAACTAAAGATACATTTGCGTTTGGTCGACGAAAAAGTTAACAGAATTCCCTGGCCTGACACATATATGGCAACGCTCTTGACAGCCCCAAATGATTTCTGAATATTACCTTCCGTCACACAATACATGCCATAATTATATGACATTTTAACAATTAATTTGTAGGTTACAATTGTTTTATTAATTCCAGTTTTATAATTCTCGAGACACAGGAAATTTGGACTTCGTGTGTTCATTAAACGTTTCTTTTTGATAAATAAGAACATCGTTCACAATCAGGATTGGCTATGGTCGGTCGAATTCGGAGGTTGCTCCAGAACACGTAAAAAAAGTGCACAGCATTTTGAAAAACCGAAAAGTAAAATTGCGTGAAGTGACTGGCGTCCTAAAGATGAAAGGCAGTTCAGTCAGCATTTTGCATGAACCTTCGCCCATGAGAGAGCTCTGTTCGAGGGTAGTGCCATGTTTACTCTCTTTTCATAATAACGTACTGCTAATTCAGAATGTTGTTTGACGCTGTATAGACGAAGTACAAAGATCTGTTTCATACGATATATGGCAAGAGATGAAACCTGAATCAAAGGGACCAAAAAAGGAACTCCAATAAAACGACTGCAACTTGTAAGCAAATGGTCAAAATATAAGGAAACTTTTACATTTTTCGTTTAAAGACTATTAATACCCTGAAATCATATGAGTCTGTCGACAGTGTTGACATATATTTGTTAGGCCGGTAGCTTATTGAGTGATATGGTAGATATCGATTAGATCTTTCCAAATAACCGCCAGTAGGTTGAAAAGTGGTCCAGTTTTAAGTAAATAAAGGTTTTATAAGATTAGCGAGGAAAATTGAAGTGTATTTCTTCTAATAAAGTCGCAGGGCCAATGATACCATTTACTGATTTAATTAAGAATACAACACCTAACATATATCTAGGTTTCCTTGAGAAAAGTCTTGATACCGATAGCAAAATACGTTCATAAAGTACCAAAGAAAGTACTAGGTCCCAATGGAGATTTCTATGCTCGAAAATTAAAACTCTCTGGGCTGAGTCGATTGCATTACGATATCAGTGGTATGAAAGCAACAACGTAAAATGTAAAAGAAAACAAGGGAAATATAAATATGTAAAAATAATATAAACAAATTTTTTTAAGTCTCAAACGACAACACGACTAAGAGACAAACAAGTGTCAAAATAATAAATAGGCAAGCTACATCAAAATAAAACCAAGTTATAGGAAGATACCGCCCAAAAGCCATGTCCGTGAGCACCATGTACAAAGCGTAAAACTAAATCTAGCAACACTAGTTATTGTATACTATAAATTCAAATCCCAGAAACTTATTTACAATTGAGTTTCCAGGCTTAGAAGCATTTCGAAATGAAATAGTGCAGGATATCGGAAATAGCAGTTGACGAGCTACTTAAGAACACGTAAACTTATTTCCACAGACAAAATATAGATGATATAATTCATATAACTACCGAAAAGATAGCATCCTGCTGTAAGCAAAAGGACTCCCCCTCCCTTTCGTTAAAATTGATAACTTAGTTTGAAAAGTTGCAAAGATAAGATTTTACCTATAATTAAAAAACGTAATTGCGTTGAGTGAACTGCGTCAGTATATAATTTTAGATTAGTTAAAACGAAATTAAAACTTTTGAAAAGCTTTTACGCAAACATATTAAGATTATCAACGTATTTACTCAAGAAATATTCTTTATGGAATTAAGAAAGGATTTTTAAACATCAGGCACTTAAATACTCCAGAAATCAAGAAACCAGGAGAAGCGGAATAAATGCTCAATAAGTCGGTTGTAAAACTCCGAACTGGGATTGAAGGTAGCTAACAAAATTTTGTACTGTCGGATGAAAGACGGAAGGTAGTTAAAGTTAGGTATTTTAACAAGTAATCTGATAATAATGATCCCAATCATATATACCATTAACTTCTATATCAAATTACTATTATGAGCCAATTTTCTCCACGAAATATTTACCATATGAGTCGTTAGTTTCCAGAGAAACGCTTATATGAGTTCAAAAAATTTTCCCATTCGATCCTAATTTTTATATTACGTGTTTTTGAGGAATTTTGAAATCTACAAAAAAGACTTGCTATTACGAGTGGGCGTAAAAGTGGTTCGATTCAATCCATTTTGTAAGGGTTTCATTCTTGCGCCAAAACAAGGTACGGTACTAAATTTTGTCAAAATATTGCAGTTTACAGCTTGGTTTTGCACGCGTATAACATAATACTTAGTAACATTTGCATTACCTTAAAAAAATATATTGGAAATTTAAATTTATTATTAGGTGATATGTTATTGTTACTATTATTTAATTGTATTTAGGTCATCTTAAATTCATACGCTAGCTGAGAATAACGTATTCGTAGCGAATATTTCCAAATAATTAAATAAATTTAAAAGCATTTATATTCTGGGTCGTGTTCTGAGGTTACTGTAAAACATAGATTTCTGGGAAATCTGACAATTTCTTTATTTTGAATTCAAGGAGACAATACGCGTTTATTTTAATTAAGAAAAAAAACATTTAAAATTAAAAGAAAACTGTGTCGCACATAAAAGTACTTTTTCCAGAAGAGTAACCCGCGGCCGTGGTTTAGTCAATAACAGAGCCAATTCTTAATGGCTGGTAGTATCCAAGATGCAACTAACCATCATAACTATCGAAAGTGACGTTCCTAATACAGTAAGTCACATCATTTATAATCTGCCAAATTAAAATATGTACCAAGTTTAAAAGAATGCATTGTGAACCAAATTTCAAAATTCTGACGAAAAACGCCTACAGAATTTGTTTGAAAGCAATCACTTAGGCGACAAAAACTTTCGGCCTTTTTATGGGCCAAACATCTTCCGGAAAAGCATAATTTATTGAAATGTTTATAGTCCCAATAATTACCCTCAATCATTTAAACCCTCTTGTCAGTCATCCCGGACAGTTCAGACAAAGTCGCGCTTATGTCAGACATGATTAACAATCATTTAGATTCTTTTCACTAAACATAGTATTTTCGACAAATTCAAATAAAATGCTTAACAATATTTAGACCCAAATCGACGAGTTATTTAAGTGTATTAACGGTGTTAGTTTCTAAGATCATCTACGAAATCGAAAAAAGAGAGTACCCATATCGATATCATTAGAACGATTATGCTGGTATCCCTTTAATTCTACAGTCAATAAGTGTAAAACATCAAACCGAAAATAAGTAATAGATATGGAAGTTGATTGTCCTTAACATTACATATTATTAGCATTCTGAACAAAAAAAGTTACAGCTTTAGGCTACGAATAATTCAATTCTGAACAATTTTGAAGGAAAAGTTTTGAGATTACGCCTTATTTACAACGAGAATTTATTTGTAAATTTATTATTGCAGATTTTCCACAACCAAAAATCGGTTCGGATTTTTGGGAGCAATTGGACATGCTTGTCGACATAAAAACAAAACGAGTGATTGATATGATAACAATTATTTCATAAGAAACTGAAAATTGCACAAAAGGAATATAATTATATGACGCAATTAAGTACATGTTGTCCATCAACAAAATTACGGTTTAGCGCAGATATACATCACGTGCTACATCAGCACAATTTCTGAGGTAATTTACAAAGCAAGAGTCCATAAGTATGGTTTGTGTAAAGCTGCAACAAAATTTCATCGGTTTATGCAAGAGATCCTCTTTACGATATTCTTATTTCTTCTACAAACTGAAAGGGAAAAAGAAGCACCTTAAAATAATTTTTAATCCATTCTGCTTTTATGGCTTGATTTATGGCTTGATGAAGATTTATCGCAAGTTTCTTCCTAAAGCAACAGATATGCAAGCTGTTGCTTATGACTTAAGAATGATTTTTTGTCACGAATTCAAACTATCTCTATGTCAACTAGCATTGATTGCGTGTCATTAGCAAGAGATCAACAATCCTTCGAAGAATTGGAAAATCGGCATTAAAACTTAAAACCTTTGTCTGATTGCTCTATATCTGCATACGTGGCGCAGAAACTCAGCAAGGTAATGGTTGATATTATGCATTATTTGTCGCATCCCTGCTTAACATCTAGAGTTAAAATGTTCACTGAACGCTTCGTGTGGCCGTTAAAACGATTAAAAATTTTCAACTTTTATAGCGACAAAAATTAAAAATCCGGAGCCAATCGCACGCATAGCGAACCCTGAAGTATGTCTTAAACACATAACCATCGACATCATTTGTCGTTTTTTTCGAAAAATAAAAGATATTGATTTGTATTAACAGTGTAGTGTATGCATAGCATAGCGTGCATTCACAAAAATTAAAAAAGAGAAACCAAGCGACGTGCTTATGAATATGTTACATTTGCATTTAATCAAAAACAAAAAATGCAAGCAGTAAATTACGCTTCGCGCCCTTTACCAATCATTTATATTTCGCCAAAGTAAGCATCTTTGTAAATATTTTAGTGTAAGGAAAATAGTATATAAACAGCAAACTTAATAAAGGAAATTAATTTTGCATGCTTTGCGTCGAGTATGCCTTGGCAATTAGAAGTCAAATGAAAAAATTTAATTCATTCTTTTAATAGTGACGCTCTTTACCGAATAAGTCAAGAGAGTACTTGGCGCGAACAGGCGAGCAGCTCAGAAAAATAAAACATACATTCACTCACTCAACAGAGATTCATAGGGCATCCTATGAACAATTGTTTGAACAATTGTTTCACATAAAACACCACTTATTTCATTACATGGCCATCCTACCCTGTCTACTTACTTCATTACAGCAGATTTATGAGATGCTTCACGCACTCTATATATATATATATATATGCGCCTTTGGAAGATATTGTAGTTAAGTCAGTTGCCAATAGCTGACATTAAATGACACCATCACAGAAAACATTAAAACACGTAAAATATTGTTACGGAAATCCCAAATCCAGTTCATGCTAACTAATTGATTATTTCCAAGTAATAACTTCCCTAGAGAGGGAAAATCCAAGTGCACATTCGCCGCGCGACATGCAGCTGCCGGCCGATAGCCGGCTAGCCAGAAAAAGATTAGCGGAACAGCAAACAGAGAAAAACCCAGGTGCACATTCGCGACGCGAGAAAAACGATTAGAGGAAAAGCAGGTTAACGGATTAAAAATGAAGCCATGAAGTTAGGTAATAGTAACATGTTTGTAAAAATGTATATAAATAGACTATTTGCGGAAGGCAGAGTTAGTTGGACAAGAACAGTCAGTCATACAAGAACATTTGAGTTGAAAAAGATTATAAGAATTGAGAAGTCGAGAGTATTGCCAAAGTAACATGTAAATAATCCTACCCTTAAAGAAATAGATTGTAAATAAAGAAACTCGAAGTTAAAAGAATTTTGAAGTGTATTTCTCTCGAAAGGCGAAGTTGGTAACAATATCTATTTTATACTTTTATGACCTCTTTAAGGTAAATTTTCCACTCTTTTCGAAATAATACCCATGTGTCCACATGTTCGAAGCAACACTGCTAAAGGTCATAATAAAAACGTAATTTAGTTTAAATAGAAGGAATACAATAAAATATAACCGCAACCGGAGAAAGGAACCGCAGAGATTAAGACGTTCATTGTTGGAAAAGATCTTGAACCCGTTAAGTTAATTTAAAATTCAAGTGTCAAATAATTTTTAGGAAGTCAATAAATATCTTAATACAAAACTACTTATCATTAAATACCTCGGCAATGTGAGATAGTCCAGGCCACAATGATCTGTAACTGTTAAGATGTGATATCGAATAGTCCGCCAACGCAAGTTAAAATTCGCAATGCTGTGATGACATATAATTCGTCAATGCAACAAATGTCACAAAAGAAAAGCTTACTCATTTTGCTAAAACTCGCATCTTAAAAATACTCTAGATTCATAAGATTTTAATGCGTATTCTTATCTCCATAATCAAGAATGTTCAATACCAAAATAAAAAAAACAGAAAAAAACTTATAAGCTTTAGCAGACTTTCCGAATGATTCGTATGCGTGAAAATTACCAACATTCACTAGAATTTCTAGAGTCGCCACATAAATCAGTAAATATACCCCTATATTATGGCTTCAATGATTTTCAACGTGTTGCTTTGAATTCATAAAAAGTAAAATTTCTCCAGCTCTTCGAAGACCTTACGATCCAATTACTAGCTTTAATAACGAACGTGACGTGTACGCGTAACAAGAAAAGGTAATGAAATTAGTCGTAAGAAATAAATGGAATTAAAATTACAGAACAATTTCAAAATGGTCAGTATGGACCGCCAGGTTAAAACTAGCAAATTTCTTGGACCTTTTTAGAAAACGTAAAAAAAACATTCGAATTTAGTTTGCAGTTTCCGATAACAACCGGAGATAACATTGACCTAAGTTTCTCCTCATACAAAAGGGGAATGTTTAGAAATTTCAATGTGTATCTATTAGATATTAGAGGTTAACTTTATCGTATATTAATTATGCTCTATGTGCTATAGATTACATATTTTGTTTGTGTGAATACAAGTGCATGCGTTGCCGTTGCTATTTGCGAGTGTGTCTTGAAAGAATAGCATAGATGTCGTCCCCGTTGCCGCTGAATCAAGTTGTGCTTCAAGAAAAGGTTTAAATTTTCTCCATTTAGTAGCGAAAGCAACTCCATTGATTGTAATTGTTTTAGATTATTGTAATTATTTTGAACTATCTCTTTCATTGAATTTAGTCAAAAGCGCATAAATGTAAGAAGCTTGTCGCATGGCGTATATCCGTATTTAGCACAGTGAAGAGTGGAATTGACGCCTTTTACAACATATCATATAATCATTTTTAAAAATCATCATGAGATATATTTCATTACAAAAGCTTCCCTCAAAAAAGTCATTAAAAAAACTATAAATCAAACATTAATGAAATTTGGCGAACCTTTTGGCAACCAGGGGTACGTACGCTACTTAAATTTATTACAGCTGCCACCAAATGTGTTCTGCTATTATTTGAACAACAGTCGCCGGATGGATTAATGGCTTACGCAAGTCTTATCAGCTCTACTGGAACGGACTGTTGTTGTGTTTGTGTATTTTAGTTAGCTTTAAAATATTTTATTGAGGCTTATACCTGTATGAATTGAAAACGAAAAGTAGCACTTCCAATTGGTACATATTAAGAACTACGTAAAAAAATCATTTATTTAATATTCAGGAAACGCAAAGGACATTCTGTATCAACAAAATTGAGCGGATATATGATTGCCTTAGCAACCCGAAGGGTGCTGTCTAAAAGTGTAAAGAAGTTTCTGAAGAAAACTTCATTGTAAAAACCCGCACGTCTAGAAAATATTGGATGGAAGTTGGGGAAACTTAACTGTAGCCCACTAGCTGAATTATCTGTTTCTCCAAGATGTGAACGGTCTTTAATTCCTAACCACTTTCTGGCGAGACTGCCTAAATCCATTTGAGTTTGTTTCCATGTGTGTATCTCAGTATGTGGATAAAATCACCACACTTGAAATGCCGTGCATAGAACATGTGGGCGCCAAGTGTTTTCCTCAGTCAGCTCGTAGCTATCTTCAATTTATTTCAACTGCTTATCCAATAAAATGGAGACCTTATTACTAAAATGCGGATAGACGTTCAGACGGAGTAAAAATTGATCAAGAAATAGTAACGGGTCGTCCAGTTTCAAAGCTAGACGTTCTTGTGTACGGTGGTTCCAAAAATTCACGTTTAGGCGAATGTTGATAAATCCTCACGTAACAGTGGTTTTAGGTACTTTCTTTTTTGAGTCAGCTTTAAAAAAAGAAATACTTTCTCTATGTAATTGATCGTCGCGGCGTATTCCGTGTTGTTTTGTGGCATAAAGTGATATCGGTCATAAGCGAATAATTTGAAGGCATAAGAAAATCCTTTCTCAAAAGGGGAGCAAAAAAACTGAACTCAAAAGAAGCGTGATGAACAATTCAATTCAACTATAATAATTTGTTCTATCACTTTCGTATGGTGAACGATTTAGTCACCACAGTATACATTCTTGATCAGCATGAAAAGCTGCATTGATTTAGCCTTTTTTTTCGAAGCTTGTAGCCTATGAATCTATTAAGGTTTTTATATCTCTAAAATATTTACAGGAACATCGAACGCGGGCTTAATATCTTTATATTCATCTTATTAACTTTGTTTATATTTTTTATTTAATTAATTAATTATGTATTTAATACATATGTCCAAAATTAACCTTTTTATTATGTTACCACATGTGTAATTGTATTTTGACTTTAAGCATAAACTGGGGAGATAAAATGATAAACTGCCCTTATCTTGCTGTCGTAGCAGCAGGTTGGCTGAAAAGTTTACGTGCGCACTTCGTACAACTAGGACCCTGCCCTGCGCGACTACTGTTCGTTTCACTCGCTGCTACGACTTGCTTTAACAACAGCATGTAGAACACATATAGTTTTCCGCCCAAAAATCTTTGAAGCGCTACAGTGCTGACCAGAAGGAAAAATAAATAATTGATCAGAAAATTTGGTTGGATAAAATTAACCTAAAATACTATGGTGAAGATCGGCACGATATTTTTCCTTCGTCTACTATACATAAAATTATATATATACGATATTTAGGTTGCTTTGGACGTTAACACGCGATTTATTCTTTGGCTAAGATTCCAATGTTCTCCTACTCTTTGAAACCGTTGGTTGATCAATTATGAGATAATACAACAGTCAGAGTAATTGATTAAATCGACATCAGAATTGACTGATCTATCCGAGCAAGGAGAATCTTAAAGGTAATCAAAGAAATGTACCAAGTCGCTTCGCTTACTTCATTTATTCCCTATATTATGTTAATTCATTTGCTGCCTTCATTTTTTATTCATCAAAATCGGGTGATGAATATCAAAAAACTTGGTTCAAAACGAATAACATTCAATTTTCTTTTAGAACCAATGGTTTTTTGGACGTATTTAGTTTAATTTCAACGTATTTATTATAAACTAGAAAAAAGAGGCAGTTAATCATAAGAATTGGCCCAAATCAACCATAATGTATAGTTTGAAAAGTTCCCACACTTCTACAAAAGTTGAACTTGAAATGCCAAACTTGTGGTCAAGTTAAAGTCTATAGTGTGTCAATTGTGTTCAGCTTCCGAATTTTCTTTATTTTTCTCGCTCTTCCAGCTCAACGAACTATATCTATACCTATATGTAAATAATATATGTATATGTATCGACATGATTATGTATATCCATGTATATATATATATACATGTTGCATAAATGTGTATACATAAATGTATATATATATATATGCATACATATATTGGTTATCATTGAACTAAAAGTTACATTAAGTGAACATATTACGGTAGGTTATTGTTTTACATTTTATTAAAAAATTGCACTCTCACACAGATATAATCCGTAACCACATCACATTCATTCAGATACTTGCACGTACAACAAACAAAAATTTAATAAAATATATTAGATTTTATTTATTACTTAAAATATTAATTAGAATCAAACCTGTTATTGCTATTTTAGCTGACCATTTGCTGGTGCCATCCAAAACGCTTTTTTCGACCGCCCTCATGTGTCCTATATGTGACTTATCATCAATGTTGAATACCGCTCTAAAGAAAATATTTGGTAATTGGGAACATGAAAAAACAACATCGCACTTGCATATGCAATATATTAAATACACAGTATGTTATCGTTGTTGTTTGATGCTATAAAAGTATATAGAAATTAGTCCACCGAGTAATCTTCATAAGTACTTGTCATCGCAGTATAATCAACGATATTCAATTTAGCACATTGTGACTCTCACCTACCCACCACCAAGTTTTGACACTATATAAATAATCACGTGCATGCATGATTTGTAAATTGTTAAGTTGTTTTGGAACGTTTACGGAAATACCTTCCAATCCCCCTTGTGCTGTGTCTTCAAATATTTCATGTTTTCAATTAAAATTTTTAAGCAATTTTCGAATACTTGACAACTTTAGATGCCAAATATTTTCCAAATATTCCTGCAGCCTGCACTGTGGTGGTTAGTACTGAGTCTGAAAACGTACAGAAAGCTCGGAGAATAGTAATTTTTTATCATCCACGTTCTGAAGCCATAACGAATGATAGGATCTGTTGCACTACAAAACCTTATTGATATATTCGTTTAAAATTATAATTAGCAGAAGTTGCAGTCAACAATTTATCATTGTACAAAGTTATAAGAATTAGGACTAACATATCGCTTACTTTCCCATTCAATGCTTTTATGCCGATCACAGCGTATATATTTGCAACGCGTACACGTCTAAGAAACCGCATAAAGTGTTTTTATTTTTAATAAGACTGAATAACGTTAAAATCACGACATTATTCAAGAAAAGTGAAAGGGGTCTTAACGTTTTTCCCAACTTTAAAGGTAAAATTATCTAAACCGTTTCACGGATACGTCAAAAAATAGCGAAACACCCATATTTTTTTTATTTATAAATATTTCTTTTGATTTTCGTTTTCAATAATTAAATTCTCTCACGGATTCCCAATCTTCTAGAACGTCACGCAATTCCCTAATTTACCATTAATACAAATTTGTACAAATTTAATACATCCTTGGACCAAAAGTGGCATAAAAAAGAGGATAAAAATGGTAATAAGTATATCATAGTCAAAATATTTTTCCTTTTTTCTTCAGTGTTATATATTATGTTATACATATCTACTATATATATGTATGATATATATTATGCTTGCTTTATCTGGCATATATATATTCCCTACAATATGGCTTCCAAATATATATATTTTCTTGGTCAACATAATATGATAAATAAGCGTCGATTTTGTTTAGATGTTTTAGGAATTATGGTGCGTCCGCATAACTTGCTGCACAGAGATTACATACATAAGTACATTAACTTCATTCTCAACACAAAACGAACACGTTGCATTTTTAAGTGACGCCTTTTAAGATTTATCGTTTTAAAAGAACATGCGTCCGTATAACTTGCTGTACAGAAATTATATACATAAGTACACTAAATCCATTCTCAACACAAAACGAACACGTTGCATTTTTAAGTGACGCCTTTTAAGATTTATCGTTTTAAAAGAACATATAATTTTTACTTCTCACATTTGATATATATGCGTAATATTACATAATACATACATATACACTATGTCATAATGAAATAATAAATATTATATAATAAATACGTACAGATAAGATAGAAAATAGATATAGATAGATAGTCTTACATATGTAGTAGTTTTGAGTTACGTGCTACATATGTCGTATTAGACAAAGCAAATTATATTCTCCCCTGTTTCCCATATCGGCCCCAGCTGAAAATAAGTTGTTAATGTTAATGTTGGTATTTCAATATGCGAGACATCCACAACTACAGTATCGTATTCGAGCACTAAATTATGACTTGGTTGTGCTTAATAAGAGAGAAGTTATAATTAACTTGGATCTCTCGATGTACCGCTAACTTATATCGAAAGGTCGGGAAATGTCGATAAATTTTTAACTATAGTTTTTCTGCAAGTTATACGGAAGTCACTTAGCACTCAATGCACTTAGCCAGACACGAACAAGGTAGTTATGTTATGTGATATTGACCAAAAATCTCACATTTTTACCTTTGTACTTAATCTTTGCTTTTTAAATGAATATATCAAGTTGATTGCTTTAAATTTTGAATTGCACTTAATTTTTCGGTATTATAAAGAAATTAGAGTGTATTGATTTTTTCGTTGAGCATTGTGGATATAAAAAGCTCATGAAAGTAAGCTTTGTTTACCTTTACGAGCAAAATGCAATATCGAAAATGAATACTTAAATAGAAAAAAAGGCCCAGAATGTCATGACCTAGATCTTATTTTCTCTGTTTTGACTTCTGCAACATTTCTTTTTGTATATTACATCAGAAACTAGAATATGGTAACTTAAAGCAATTATCGAAAAAAAAGTCTGCTACCTTTTTATAAGCAGTACAAGGCCATGAGGAAAGAAACTATCTTAGTAAACAAGCAGCGTAAGAAGAGAATAACAATTACACTCTTCTTAGTCGTTTTTTTTATTATTATATACGTGCTCCTTTCTTCTTCTATTTTCTCACAAAGTAATAAAAAATTACGTGCGTTTTCCAGAGATTTCTATGAGAAATCTTAGGAAGTTGTATAGCAGTTGTTAAAAATAAATCGAAGTGAGGTTTAACTTGAAATATAAGACATCATATTATCATGACAGTGACAGTGGTGGTGGTGGTGTTCTTGGTGGCAGTGAGAGGAAGGTAATGAGAATTTATTTGTGTTCATACTTCATTGCTGATGGTAGACTGGATATTATAAAAGGTCGATTTGACTGCCTTACCGTATCAGTTCGAATATTTCCGGTTTATCCCGCTCGCGTTGTTTCATGCGTTCTTCCATCGCTTTTATAATCGAAATGGCTTTGTCTTCTGCACCGTGCTTAGTACTTTTTTCAGCTGCTCCTATTTAATAACAAGCAAAATAGACTATTAAACAATACGGAAATCGTTTTAAAAAATTAGATGTCAAGCTTACTTTGTAGGCAATCGGCATTAAGTAAATCCTTGCATTTCTCGTGACACTTAACACCACACTCAGTGCAACGAACTCCTTGCCGTGCTATACCCCATAAAAGACCTTCACATTCATAACAATAAGTCGGTGACGTCGCCGTCCATAAAACAAAATTATGCGGTGTCGTTGAAGATATTGGATAGATTAAAGCTTGCAATGCCTTACGGTATACATGAGTTTTCTTTTATGAAGTACAGAAAAGGTAAAATAATTAAGCGAATTGAAAACTAAATGTCGCCTTTTTGACATTAATAATTCTGCGTATACAAAATATTTCATGTAAAATCGTCCACATTTCACTTACCAGCTCTTCATCGTTTAAGGTAGCCCTTGGTACTGCTGATGTTAAGCCAGCATTTCGCTTTGTAGCAGCCATTGTCTACGGAATTTTATGAAACTTAGATTTATATTCAAATCGGAAGTCTTTATTTCGTTACATTCATTATCTACACGTACACATTTTTATGTAAATATATTCTACACACATCCGACCATTAAATATTTTAGAACTAAATTTAAGTGAAAGTGATAAAGCATACTAACAACATGCGTCAATCTAAAAATTTAGTTAACTTAAATTTTATTAAAGAAACTTTATAAAATAAAAAATAAAAATAATTTCTGGCAGAAAAACAAACAAATAGACGTTGAGTTTATGGTAAGTAGCATAATTGCGATTCCTTAAATATGCTTGTAATTATATGCAACAAAATCTTCTTAGTTTAATAATTAGTACGCTATTCATTTAAAGTATCTTTTGTGAACAATCCCTTTACAATTCCTATAGAATTTTTGTAAGTAGTAATAAAGCAAGGGCATTAATAATCGGTCGTTAATTCAAGTAAAGAAAAATTGCAAATCTATTTTCTGTTTCTTAAATAAAGCACGACGAAATATGCAAAAAGAAGCAACGCTACGGAAATCGAGTCTTAAACTTGTCCGTAACAAGAAACACTTATTTATATATTTCCAGAGAAACTGTAATTGGGTATAATAATATGCAGGAATAACGATTTAAAGGTCTTTGTAAATTTTGACCAAAATGCAAATACATCGACGTGTGAAATTGACAGACCTTCCGAGATTTTTCAAAAAGTAAATATCAGCGTTCGAAGAAACCGTTAAAACTACATTTTAGTTTTTACTTATTAGGAAAAGACCCAGCCACAAATACTAATAGCCGAGACCAAACGATAAAAGTACGATAAATCTTATGACAACAAACTTTTGAAATTATAATAAAAATAGAATAAAAACAAAACGTTAAATTAAACAAAAATAAATCAACGCATTGAATGAAAAAAAGAAAAAGATCCGGAAGAGATTCGATATCAGAGTCAACAATTGCTTATAGAGCTATATACGGATAGAATGGAAACGTACCGCAAACAAACTAAAACTTTGCAACCAATTATTTAAAATTATTGAAGAAATCGAAGTAGACGTTTTGTGATAATCTGACTCCGATGTCGAAATTAAATGATAAACACTACATAAACTGCAGGAAAGAACGCAGGTAACCAAATCTCCATCGTTTAATTAGTTGAAATTAATGTTAATTTCTTTTCACAAAACTGGTCTATCGATCTTATTATTAAGAAGACCAAACCTTAGCCTGAAGGTTTTCTAGAGAGGATTTTTTCAGCTGTTCTTTAAAATTAACTTTGTTATAGAATGATTTGCCAAGGCTCTTAAAACAAGTTTGCAGAGTGATATGATATTTAGGGTAAATATTTGTCTCTGAAGTGGTTCTCTGAGGTTTGTCAACAAATAACAAGCTCTGGAGATTAGATCTGGATAATATGATCGGTGGAAAAGTAAATCGAACTTCCACTCACAATTTTGCCGTTGTAGTCGTAGATTTGCGACTCAGCGCGTTTATTCCGCTGTGAGAGAACGCAGCACCCGATGGGCGCTAAACTTTCTCAGGCCTAAATCTTGATCCAACATGTAACAAACACGTGGTCTGGCTGAGTTTATTGCTACTGCTCACTAGCGTTAATTCGACAATTTTCCTCTGCCATTTACCGAACCTCGACGACGAACATTCATCGTTAACCGAGCTAGTATGTTTCGATTCAGTTACGCAAACGATGATACACAGTCCCCAGACACATTGTATAACACGCTTCAAAAAAAATTTGGTCTGGCAAGACTCATCGACAATGTTTTATTGACCCAAGCGTTCAAATTATTTTTTGGACATTCGATTTTATTTGTCAATATACTCTCCTTCAAGAGTTATACCGTTATTCCAACGCTCCAACTTTTCGATATAGTCTTTATAGAAGTGTTTGCTCTCAAAATAAGCTTCAGTTTCGACAATCACTTATTCATTTGAGCTAACTTTCTCTCTCTGGAGCATTTTTTTGATGTTTGCAAGAAGCCAGTAGTCGCTGGGGTCAGATTTGAGCAATAGGGTGAATTTGGAATGGATTCGAAGCGTAATTCATTCAATTTAAGTGTCGTTTTCATTAACTTGTCACACGTGGCATTGGCTTGGTGAAACAACAATTTTCTCTGCTGATCGTGAGGCCGTTTTTTCTTGATTTCCACATTCAATTGATCCTTTGTCTCCTTTCAAGACAGTTGACGCGTATCCCAAGATACGTACTTGATGACTTCGCCATCTGAGTTTTGACGCTTTGGGCGATTTCCACTGGCTGCTGCCCCTCAGCTGACGATCGTTTTGATCCAGGTCTGAATGAGCGGGCCCATGCTTGTTACATACTGACGCATTATCCTGCACGGATTAAGAAGCTTGTAATTATTATATATCACTGACTAAGTTTTACGATAACAAATTTTTAAAACGAACAGTTAGGAACATTGAAGTATATATCTTCTAACAACCTAAGAGAGCCGCTAACGCCGTTCGTTAACTTAGCGAAGAAAGGCACCGCTATTAGGACACGTTTCTCTAGTGAAGGTAGTGCTAAAAGAAGCACTCAATTTTAATAAGGTGGAAAGGAGACTAGCGGAAGAGAGCAACTTGACATCATCACAACTTGACTTAAACCCCGCTGGGAGACCATTAATGTACAGGAAAAATAGCAAGGGTTCTAAGTGGCTACCTTGAAGGTACGCTGCTGTTGCGGGAAATTCATCATAATATGTATATTTCCTGGTACAATGACCGATTTTGGGCGACCACCATCGTAGGTGTTTTTACGGTCGTGTTAAAATTGAGCACATCAGTCAACGATAGTTCATTTCTCTGAAGCAACCTCCATAAGGCTTATCAAGCCACTGTTTGGCTTCAGCAATATATAGTTCCATCAAACAACAATGTTTAATCAATACACAAAATTTGCTTTATCCACTGTTTCGAAAATTACAAAGCTGGGATCACTAAAACAACTACAAACTAACTGCCAGAAAACCATGAAATTTTCACACGTATCGTTTGAAAGCCAATATATGTATCAGACCGCGATCTTAACATGACACTATGATTTGAAAATTACCTGGTGTTATTTGCTGTTATCGGTTGCTAAAATTTTGCATGTTTGCAATAGCTTAGGAGCTCACTTGCAACTTAGATCTACACTGGTCGTGGGTGCACCTGCACTAGTTGTGTACACGCTTTTTTCTTTTTTATTATTGAGTGATGTGTTATATATAAATTGAATCAGAACCTGATGTCAGGCATGACGCCGAAATTGGAATGAATTAAAGGGTATGGCAAAACGCGCGGAAGGGAATGCTAACATCTTGAACTTGTTAAAGTTTGATGACATGAGGTTTACTTTATACCATAAGATCATGCGATTTCTTCTCTACCTGGCCTAGGCTAGATGCGGATTTTCTCGGAAATTAAAAGATAAACACGATTAAACATAATCATATATAAGACTTTCAACGTACTAAATAACCACAGGAAGATCGTTAGAATGTACGCCAAATAATATAGGACCTAAACGAAACGAACCTTTTCTATTGAAGTTTTTAAGTAGAATGTTATCCACTTACCCAGGTGGAAGACCTCATCGATCAAGTTTCTATATTAACAGCTTGTGATTTATTTTTTAACGGTTTTATTGTAATCTGCATACAAACATCACTTTGTCAATTTGGAGACAAAGTTTTATGAATGCCCGAGCATAATTTTACACTACTGCTGTAACGTCCGCGTACATAGGTGTAGGAGGTTTCTGTCTGGCTGCTTTTCCCTTTATTTTTCACAAGAGAGCAATATTTTATGTAATAACGGAATTCCGCTAAAATGTTTATCTCCTCATTATTCCTCACGTATAATAGTTGAGATCGAAGAGCAGAATCATGAAAAGAAAAAAGCCAAAGTCCGTCTGTATAACATAAGAATAAATTTTACGCAATGTTATCCATACTGACTAAGCCAGTCACAAACATTGCGAAACAGGTCAAAGCAAACTTAAGTGAGATTTTAGTAGAGTCATTTGTTGAAAGGCAGTCATGGAGTGAAGTTTAGTATGGAAAGTCGTTCGTTGAAAGTCATAAAAAAAAATAAAAAAAAGTTAAGTACAGACGGCCATGGAATAAAAGAAAGGACAGAAAATTTGTGCACACAAAATCAGTGTGTTAAAAAACAAAAAAAAATGTTTCAAATAAACTAGTGTTAATTAACTTAACTAAATTATATTTAAATAAGTTAGTTTTAAATTAATTAGTAGTTAATTTAATTAATTAATAATTAAAGTTTAAACAAAGTTAGGTGAATGATTTAAAAACTTGATGTTGTCGTGTTTTATCTACCAAAAGGGTCAAAAAGTAAAATATATTAGATTTTTGTTTTTTCTATATTATCCAATTAAGAACGTATAGTCAATTTGATGATGATCCCGCAGCAAAGTATTAAATCAACTAAGTTTTTCGACACTTAGAAGGCCTTTACAACGTGCATGCTACATTGAAGTATATATGAAAACAAGAAATAAAAAGTTAAGTACAAAAAACTCATCGTCATAACCATCATCATTGTCATCATCTTCACTACCATTATCATCTGAGGACTTGGTAACTATTATAAACGTGCTAAATGAACGGTATGAATTCAATACATCATGTATATATAAATACAGATATACACATATCCATGTGCGATGTTGTATACCTTCTTGTCAACCGGGTGATATGAACTCGATGTGCTGCTACTTAATGCCGCAGATGACTTCAGAAAATTCATAAGTCGATAGCCCGGAGTAGTTATAGTAGCTAGTTGTTCCTTGTTTTTTTCTTTAAATTTTATTTTTTATATATAAAAAAATATATATATTTATAAAGTAAAAAAAAAGTGTAATAATTGAATTGTAAAAATAATTTAGTGAAGGTAAAGTTCGTAATCGCGAATATTGACTTAAAGGACAAACAAACACATATACGCAGACGAACCAACAAAAGCATAAGACAGATAATACTTTACTAATCGGTTGTTCATTTTTCTGATGTCTACCAGAAGTTTCCACTTTTTATTTTGCCTACTCCATTTTTTAGTTCGTTGAGGGGAGTTTTGTAGCTCTATTATACAGATTTTTGTAGTTTTTTAATTTAACCCTAATTTCTCTAGTATAGGTTTGTGATAGCTTGAAATTTTTTACGCAAATTATATATATTATAATATTATCTATTATAGTTTTTACAAAAATTACTAGAGACTAGAAGTTATCCACTAAGTGGAAAATGACGTAACAAGCGGCAAACATGTTTGATCGTTTTTAAAAGTTTGCGTAATTTCTCTTTGTTGTTCTTTGAAAAATGCGTTTGTTCCTTAATGGTTCTGCGTGTACTATTGTCAATAGTAATTGTTTCTGTTGTGCTAGTTAGTGTTTTCACATCACGGATGTCGTTTCTGAGTGCAAGAGTATTTGCTACATTGCAATTCATGATTGAGTACAACTGCATCTTCTCGAAATGTGGGTTTTATAGTTGTTACGATTTCTTTTTCTAGTACTGTTAGAGGGTTTTGTTCTATGTAAAATGTAAAACTTTCTTGAGATAACAGCAGATTTAAGTCCAAAACTTATTGTTCCATAATCTATTTCGCATAAAACTCCAAGCAAAAATTTATTTCCTAAAATGCCGTCAATAGGTGGTGGGAACGATAATTTAGCAACGTGGAAATAATGGGAGAATTTTGTGTTTAGGATATTCAATTCTAATTTGCTTGTTGCTTATTTTTTCTAAGTCTATACTACTCAGTATACATCATCATATAGTGTAGTTTCATCGCCAGCGCTTTATAAAAAATTAAATTTGATTAAAAAAATTTCCGCTACTGTTCCTTCTAGTCTTCCTCTTAAAAAAAAAAACAATCAAAATAACTGATTTTGAATTGTCTTAACGGGGTTTTCGTTAATTTGGCTTTATATGTTTGCATTGTTTTGTACTTGCGTTCTTTTGGTTTTTGTGAGGTTGGTGTTAATAGTCCTTACATAACCTGTATTATTGTTAACGGCCTCTTATTTAAAATGTTGTTTGTGTGATATCTGTTTTAGAGTTTATAGTGCCTATCTAATTTTGACGATGAACCGTCTTTTGTTGTTTTGGGATCTCTCATGCGTAAGACTGGCTGGCGTTTTGAATTGTTGACCCTTTTTCAGGGCTCAAGGCAAGATTTGCTGCCTTTCCTAGCGTTTGTGGTTAAACGCGATATACTGCTTGACTATAGTGTTCATCAAGACTTTTATAGAACAGACAATGCAATCATAAAAGACAAATATTAATTGAATATCGTTAATTGAATATCGCTAATATTTATCTCTTATGATTGTATTGCCAACAACGTTCTATATATGTAGATTATTCAATTCTCGTATAAAGCTCAAAATTTTTTCTTTGCGTCGTGCTCTTTTACTATAGAGACTACAAAATAATTAGTAACGATAGTATTGTGTTAGTACTTTTGTATGTGGTTCTTATATTGATCATTATAATATAATATTGTCATAATATTGTCCGGAGGTTCGGAGTTGGGACGAATCCTTTGGTCGCCTTCGTGCTAGCTTTGCTCAATGATTTGAGCTTGCTATTTAGAGATAATTTTTTGACAAACAAAATTTGAAGAGTTTCATGGAACCAATCCACTTCTTTAAAGTGGCTATTAAAACAGGACGTGTTCTTAATGTTTTTAGTTTTTTATGCAGATTTTCTAATACTTATTAATCTACACAAAACATACGTATTAAATATACATATTCGTATATGCTTTTTGTTCTGATCCACTCACTTCAATCATCGCTGCAGAGGGTTTGTATTTATTGACAATTGAAGTCTCCTGTAAATACTTTTTAGAGGTATATATGCTGAAGAAGTAGAACCTTTCTAAACGATTGTTCAACTCTTAGTGCCTAAGAACCATCTACATTTCTCTTTTATTTTATTTATTATTTTAAAGATGGGCAAATTCGTTGAGTGCCATGTAATTCTTATCAAGAAAGACGGGATCACTACATAAGTTTTACCGCGATAATGCAAGTGAAATCTTAACAATAAACGGTTATTGTTGGTATCCAATGCCTTCGTAAAGAGGTCACTTCAAGAGCAAACAAACGAAGGATCTGATAATATAGTACAGTATAATTGAACTAACAATGTTTTCATTTGACATTATTAATAGCAATGTCATTTCACGTGAAGTTCATCCAAATCTTCTATACAAAATTCCTTATAAACTGATTTACAGAATAATAGCTACAGAATAATAGCTACAACAAGGTTTACTGCTACCGATATAAACGAAATTTCGGTCGTAATCCGAACAAATTACAGACAGCAATTTCATGATCGAAAGATTTTTCTTTCGATAGTAGGAAAAACCCATAGTTTATCGACTCTTTACTGTGAGTCATTATCGACAAGTATTGAGTTTACTCTATATCGGCAGTTATAAGCCGACCTTAATTTTTAAGAATGATTGCGGGCAGACAAATGTAACAGTGAAGAGATATTTAAAATGAAAGAAACAAAGTTGCTCAATTAGAAAAACATTGTATGACGCTGAGATGGGTACAAACTTTTGGTGTTGATTACAGCATTGCGTTTGTTAGAATAAAAGGCGGTATTAATTGAATAGAAAATGAACGACGAAATGAAGACGAAATCACAAAATGGCAACACCATTTCGTGATGAACGAAAAAAGATACAGTTCGGCAACCCTGGTAACAGTAATATATATATAACACGCTAAATTCACTAGTTAAGTAAAATAAAAATTGTATGTGATTTAAGAATAACAACACAATTTAATTCATATTAAAGTTACAAAAAACATTTCTAAATTACCCACAACAAAATTTGAAGTTTTCTCCTTGATTGGTGGTATTTGGGGGAATTGTGCAAATATATTTGCGACAACAATATGTATGGACCACGATTAGGTCATTTTGTCAATTAATTCAAAAATATGCCTTATGTGAATAAAATCAGAAATTATACATGTGTGGTAATTATTTAATTAATGGATGCTATCCTGATGTTAACGAGTCAATGGAAAGACTACTTATAGAAACGGTGTAAATACCTGCCATTTTCCTGCTATAACATGTGCGGGTAAATCTTAACATAAGTTATTCAGTTTGTAATAAATTGCTAAGAAAATTTCAAAAATATTTAAAGTAATTAGCAGTTGGAAAATAATGAAGATGCTCAATAACAGAGAAAACTCGAACAAGTAGCTGTTTTTAAAAATTTATTCTTGCAATCAGTCAAATTTAAAATTCTACTTTCGATTATCGATATCCTGGCATTTGTTCAATTATTGCAAAGGGTTTAGAACATATAAAATACTGTGTTGCATGATACAAAAAGAATATTCGTTTGTGAAATTAGAAGACGGTAATGAAAGGATAAAATTTTGGACTCTCTATCGAATATTATCATTGCAAATAACGAATTAAGTAGCGTGTATTAAAATCAAAACTGCCTTGTAAATTTATTCGTCTTGAAAAGCTAACTAAGCCAAAACTACAAATCCGTATCGTTTAGTTAAATTCAGCGCTGTTGAAGTTGTGGTTTTGTGCTGTCGCACGTGTTTCTGATAGTTGTTGTTTTTCATTGAAAGAGCAAGAAATGATCAGGCATGGTGGGAGCTTTAGTGCCTGGTGCCTTTCTACTGATACAACACACCAACGATTGCATGAAAAGCTAGATGACACCTTAATGGCACATACACCGTCCTTTTAGGTAAATCGCTTTTATAGTCGAGGTCAAGTTTAACTGTTTCGTTTAGTTTAGTGTTGTATTGGTGAGACAAATCAATCAATAAATCTATTATTAATATTTCTATTTATTTCTTATTTGTTTATTTATTTATGTTTATATTATTTCTTTTCCCACGAAGCCGAGCTAAAATCAATTAACACCCGAATTCAAGTGATTCTTAGTAGTATATCTTATGCTAGTTATCGTTAATAACTAATACAAAATATATAAAGAAAAGTAAAGAAAAAAAAAATTAAAACAAAAAAAAATAAAATTCATTTATAAATAAATGAAAGAGAGTGACGAAAAAAAAAATATGTACACCGCTAGCACAGAGACACATCCGTAGCCGGTGCAGATCAGACTTGTTAGTAAACCCCAAGCCGTTGCAAACATGTAAAAGCTTAGAAAACGATAACAATAAATTAATTCAGTTAATTTTCGAATCATTAGATGTTAAGATTACAAGTTAATTTAAATCGTGCGTATTAAAGAGAGTTGCTGTGGTAGAATTTAAATAATCCGATGTCGAGAGTAAGTAATAGATATCGTTTCGATTTTTGCAAAGTATTCTGAATATTAAGCTATATGAAGATAGATTTTGCAGAGAAACGATTCGAGACATTATCTCATTAAGTATTGTCGGCGAATCGATAGTATCACTTATTAATTTAATTGGGAAGGAAACATCAAAAGTTAATGTGCATTTTTGAAGTGACGGTAAGGGCAAATAAAAACAATCCATTTTCATAAGCAAGCGAAGAGACGAGCAAGTCCCAGCCGAAATTCCTAAGAACACAGAGGAGGAATTGCTCCACCACAGACCAATCAACAGGTTATGGAAGTGTTAGTCTGAGTAAGCTCGTGATCGCTTATTGCCTGATGGTATGACCATCAAGAGAGAGAGAGAGAGAGAGGGAGAGAGAGCACTATAGGCCACATCATAAACAAGAGCAGCAAATTTCTTATAAGTACAAACACCCGCGATTAGGGGAATGTAGGAACAAGTCACAATTTTGTGATATGGCGATCTAATCGATCTTTTCTGAAAGGATTGTGAAAAAGTACAATTGAATGCAGATCAAGTTTTCACTAGGTTTCAGCGAAACGAAAAAGGTAAACTCCTTGCTCCCTGAATTAGGTAAGTAGACCGAGTTTTGAATTGAGGACTTTTGCGGCAAAATAACTTTTTATGTTATCTTTACATTTGTCCGGTCTAAGTCTTGACATGAATATTGCCTTTCAGGGTGGTACTGCTCTCAAAGTGACATCATTTGGGTTAGAAATATTAAGAATGACGGGCAGAGAGCTTTAAGCTGGGAAAAAAATTGAGGGAGTCACTATACTTGCTTCTGCAACCAGTGAAATTTGGAGCTCAGCAGATAGACAGGAAGAGGAGGATTTATTGTTTTTGTTTATATTTTTTTGAGCCTTAGGCTGCATGACATCACTAGGAGGAGCTTTATGACGTATTTGCAATGGTAACCTAAAATACCACACAAAATACGCACTAGTAAATCACTGTAACAGTGCTGAGAGAGCCGTGATGGGTTTAGCAAACTGTAAGCAAGATTAAATCAAAAACAGAGGAGAATACACACGAGAACACTAAATACTGGTACTACAAAGTAAAATGACATTAGAACAATTCGAAATATAAATGTTCACAATATAATTTAATTCTGAACCACTATTCACTTATTTAGGCTTAATAACCAGTTAAAAAAAATAAATTAGATAAAATTTTTTAATAAGCGCTAGAAAATAACACGACGCTAGAAAATAACATGCGCGCAGAGTTGCCAAACTCCAACCAACCAACCAATTCATTATTTTTGTAAATCCCTAACAGGTTTGCAGATTATCAGTTGACCCAAGGTAACTGCGGAAACTGGGTATCTAATGAAATATTATGATTTTATATCTAATGAATATTACGAGAACTTTCTAACACTGGTATTACAGTTATGAACTTTTTATCTTCATCGTTTCGTTTTTAAACTTACGACATTGTATGCATGGTTATATTTAGAATCATTAATGTTAACATTAGCTTATATTTTATTAAAGGCTGTAATTGGTATGAAAGAATAATATCTGTTTAGAATCAGCATTTAACTTACTGCCTGTATAGTTAATAATTGTATTCCTACGTGATTTGCTTTGGATTTTTTGAATCTCATAATTTTCGGCCTATTCAGTGGATTACATCGAGTAATATTGGTTTATATAGTTTTCATGCCTGATGATATTAATTTTTCGTAATTTTCTTCTCTCTTTATATCTATATGAAATATTTTGGTAATTTTTATCGTAACTGAGAACTTAATGATCTAGTGGGATCCCAACGAAGTGTAAAACATAAAAACATTAGGGGCATATCTGCCATTCTGGTATATTTTATTGTAACTAAAATTTTAAAGACCTAGAGCAATCTGAACGAATTGTGAAGTGTAAAACATTATAGGCCTATCGGACATTTTGGTCGTTCTTATTGTCATTAAGATCATATTATATTGAGAGAAAGAATTTGAAAATTATGAAACAGTAGTGAAGTGTTAGGTCTTCTGAACTTTATATGGTGGATTGAATCATGAAAGCCATGTTTGAATTATTGATTGCTTTATAAAACAGAAGGTCTTTAACAATCGAACGTGCACTTGCGAAATATGTAAATCTGGCACTTACCACTCTATAATTGGAACTCTATTGATATTACGTGTTACAAGGATTCATTCGTCGCCATAACAAAACGCACACTAAACTTTTGCTAATTAACCAAAATCCTTTCGTAGCAAATAAAATTTATGTAAATGACTTACATAACTAAAGCGAGTACAAGTACGAGTATGATTCCTTGTATGCTCAATGTAATAAGGTCACCAAACTTTTGGTAGTTATGCAAATTTCATTTTGTGGGTGATTTTAAGACAATATTCTCTATCTGAAGTTTTCATTTGTTCAAAACCGGTTGGAAAATTAGTGGAAAACGGCTTATAAATTGCTACATAATTCACATACAGTCATAATAATTGTAAAAATGCAATTAAAATTAGGAGCATATTTAATTCAATTGCATTTTCAATAGAGATTTATATGGTAACAAAATACAATGTAAAATAAAATTTAAGAGAAAGTGTTCAGTGACAGTATATTTTTTTGGAATGTTTGAAATGTTGGGCTTTCTCTGGAATCGCTCGAAAGGACCATTAGTGTCAAACGAATATCTGCTATGAAGTTGCAGTACAAAGTTTCGCCTATCCATTTCTGATTTTTCTAATTTTGCATGAGATGACGATTTATATTCGTTTAAGAGCGTTTCCAAATAAAAAAACGGTAAAGTAGTATCATCAAGAAGACCGTGAAATGGATACAATGGTAACTGCAAGTACTATATCAAAATGTTGATGCAATAAATGGATTTGTTGGCTTATCAAACGCGTTAAATCATAAGCTTTTACCAGCAGCGGTAGACTATAACATATAGTATTTATGGCAAAAACAAAAATTAAAAATCGCGTACATTTATTAATAAATGTCTTTTGTTTTTTAATCATAGTGTCACTTGTATAAGCCAGGTATTAAGCTAAACGTATATATCCTCGAATGTAACAACTTAACAAGTCAGACATAATTAGTAAAGAAAATATGTTCGTGGTACTTTTGCCCATGCGAACCATCGGTTATGTTTACTCAATGTTAATGTTAAGTTTTTATTCGTAAGCGTTAAGTTTAGTTTTAAGTTAGCTATAAGTTGTCTCTTTATTGCTTAAGTACATAATACGCATACTGGTAGTAGTTGTCTTCGATATGCGTGCAAATGTATTATTCGTTTTTCAGTCACCATAATTTGCGGTCATTTAACTAAAAAATATTGTCGTTGGTTTAGTAAAATAAAATCAAAAAAATCACGTAATCTTTGCAATTTCCTTGTATTCTCGGCCTTTCGTCGTTTTAATAGCAAAAATAATTTTGTGAAAGGCTTACACAAGTGAAAGCAGAATGACTATTTCGGTTCTTGGTGCATTTATTTAAAAAGAATTTATGTCTTTTTGCTGTGCATATATTTGTTAATGTAAAGTTTATTATATCAAGTGGTTCTATTAATTTGCATTCTATTAATATGAAATTCTATACCCCGTTAACGTCACTGTCTCCACGGTTTATATTGCACATTTTTAAGGAACGCGAATACTGAAATTCCTTTACCTAAATTTATATGTATGTGTCTCCCTCTTGGAACCACCAATACCACAGCACCATACTTGGAACTTAATAAAGATGCAAGTTTTTCCTTTCCAATAGCAAATAAAAGTAGCAAACTGATTGATGCTTTTGTCCACAATTTGCGAAAGCTAGTATTAAGGATTAATCGAGGAACTCTACTTTATTAAGATGAAGTGGTTATTCTAAAAAGAAGGGAAATTGAATTTAGCTGTCCTTGCTTAAAAAGTAAGTGCGTACACACATATTCTTGGTTCTAAGTGGAAATTCTTAAAGAAAGAATATGTTATACAGAAACTGTTTCCAAATTGAAATTATTAAAACAGTGAATCTTAGCTTTGTAAGCAATGTGAACTCAAATTAAATAAAGTTGATTTTATCCAATTGTATACAAATTTGGTGTCAAACCCGGCAATCCCTGAAAACCGCTGAATACGGTTGAAAACGGTTAGAGTGGGTCATAAGCATAAACAAAACCTAGATCATCTAAATAGTATACATCCAAATTAAGAAAACTGTTTCAGAAATAAAAACGCGAAAGAAGGATAAAAATTCATAAAATGAAGCACGAAAGAAAACCTTGCACGTTTGATTCCCTTGTATGTAGTTAGATCGTGCCTATTCTTCTGAAGTATATCCTCTCTTAAAATCATGTATTTCTTTACACATATCTCTAAGAATACAATGCCGTTATCCTGTTAAAAGTATTTAAGCAAAAAGATTAGATAACGCAAAAATACATTCAACCCTATACAGCAGCGGGCAAAATCAGGCAAAATATGTTAATGGGCATTTACTTACGATTTACAAATTTGATTTATAATTGGCAATACGATGAAGAACATTACGGTCAGTTTAAAGAAATTGAAGAAATATGAATTTAAAATATACTTGAAAATCTGCTGAATGTATAATAATTACATTCTCCGTTGCTGATACGTGAAAGAAAATCCAAATTATGCTTTAGTATAAAGGTATATTTCGTGGTAAAGCATTTCACAATTCAAAATTTGTGTCATTAGTTCAATAACTCGCAATGTCTTGGCGAAAATTTGTCATAATCAATAGCCCAAGCCTCCCGAACTATAGTGCATTTATTTTGTAAGATTGTTGAATATAGATAGAAAGTTATATATACGTTGCAACTAATTTAAAAGGACCAAGCTTTTGAATTGCAAGAAAATATAATCTCTCCCAAATCGGTATATGGATAATCGAAATGAAACATTTCTCTAAATTAGAGTAAATTTGCCTGATTGTTTGTGTATTGAACAAGATCAAGATCTAAGATTGCCGATGCAATTGCTAAACGTTATGCTCTCAGTGATGACAAATTTAATCTCACTAGGGAAGCTTCAATATCAGAATAAGAGGGTTTTGGTAGAAAACCAAATGCGTATTCTTCTAAATATACCTGAGGCGCAAAAAGCAAATAGTCAATCTATTCTTAAAATTCAAACATGAATAATTGCCTATCATCCTTGAAATCGGCGGAGATACCCACGGTATATATAATGCAGCAAAAAAAAAGGATAATTTTCGCTGTGCTTTACTATAAAAAGTGGGAAATTTGGAGAGTGCAGATTTAAATTTTTCATTTCGGTTATGTATCTTAGATGACCACATATTGAAATTTCTATAGAAAACACCCAATTAAGGCAGCTAGGTGTGTTTTTTGAGGTTATGTTATCTTCGATTGTATTTATTATTTATATTTTTATAAACATATTTTAATATTCAACTATATATACAGAAATTTCTATAAAAATGCGTGAACCTTCTTTATTTCTAAAGCCTCTAGAAGAAATGACAAGCACATTTGTTCGTCATTCCATGTTTCACAGGTTGTCTATATGTGATCATGTTGTGACACATTGCGGTTCTGTAATTTAGCGACTAACACTGCCGTTTTCTCTTTTTTTAAAGCTTGGCGTCAGCGAGCGTGCTATATTAAATGCATAAAAAAATTTCGAAATTTCTTTTCTTTATTAAAATAATGATAAATATTCTAAAAAGTAGCTATTACCAACCTCAAGCGCAAATTCGTACGCTTTTGGTTTATGAGGCAAAATTGTTTTTAATTCAGGTTGTTTTGCCAAAAGTATCTGGAGAGCTCCATGAAATTAAGATTCTTTGCAAAATTTTTAAATGTGTTGCTTGTTAAAAAAGGATAATAAAAACACAAAATGGAAGCACCAAGATGACGAAACAGTTCTGAAGTAAGAAAATTAATAATTCGAGTTAGTAAATCGAAGTCGCTCAAACATCCAGTATACAATAAAGCGATATAAACCTGAGAAAATGGTTGAAAATGAATCAACCCAGCAATCAAATTTTCTATGTGGGTGATGAGCAATATGTTCTACGACAAGTCAAAAAGAATCCATTTTCAAGTGCGCTGAAACTCCCAGAATTGCCGAAAGGGATTTAGGAACAAAATGTAGCTCCAAACAATACGAAATATATTAAACAAGGCTGATTTCAGCGGCATTGTCATTTTCGAAGAACGTGTTAATCAGTGACAACCATTTTGGCGCAGACGGCAGACTCTATGTACAGAGAAGGTCGAATGCAGCGCTTCTCGCCAAACATATGAAGCTAACAGTAAAGCAAGATGATAAGACGGTAATCGTGTAGGGGTCATTTTCTGAGCCGGTCTATTGTATTTTGTTGAGAGAGTATTGTGGAGCAGCACTTGTGCCTTTCAAAGGAGGATTGTCTCTTTGCAAGGAAAAACTTGGTGCAGATTTTTGTTTTTCCCACGACAATCTCCCTAAGGATGAAGCTTGCAATGTGTTGTTATATAATTGCCCGCATGTCATGGATACACCAGCCTAGGTATAAAACCAATTATATATTTGTGGGGCTATCTCGATAGGAAAATTCTCCAGTAGACTATAAGTTCCAAGAACGATTTAAAAAAACGCTTCAGGACGAATGGCAAAAAATTGAGCCAAGGGTTTACGAAAAACTTTGTTCAAAGTATGCTAAATAGATTAAAAATGATGATGAAAAATAGGGGCATGCATACCAAATATCAGCATTTAAGAAAAAAATTAAATTTAGGTATAGTTTACGAGCTTAGCTTTGGCTTTGAAATGAGTATTATTTCATATTTTCGATTTATAAACAGGTTAATGGAATTCAAAATTTAACTTTGGTTATTTTTTAAAATTATGTATGAAATACACTAATAAAATTTATATTAACTCTTCTTTAAACTTTTTTTTGATGTAATAAGAGAGATGAATAATTTATTTTAGCTGTACAAGCTTATTTTGTTACTACTGTATAAATGTTCAGTCAATTTACGGATTTACTCCTTAACACATGCTTTTTATTTATGCAAAATATCGGCTCTTTCATCAGATACTTACGTGTATACACACTTATACTTCCCATCTACAGGTTGCCATGTTTTCTACACTACAATAATACTCATTGCGCCATATCAACTCAAAATCAATCGAAAAACAAACACAATCCCACACTATATAAATGAAAAAATTTTATGAAAATTAAGTAAAACGAAAATAGAAGATTTTCGGGAAACATGAAAAAAAGTCCTTCCCATAAACTGGTCACATGTACGTGGCCGACGTTAATACATGTAAGAATATACGTGTATATACATCTCACCGATGCACAAATTTTTGAGGAATTTTATCTAAAATTCAAAGAAATTTAAGGTTTCTTTTTTTTTAATGCTTTATTCATTCAGAGTGCATGATAACGGGGTGCGCGATAGCGGAAATTTACATAAAGCAAATGGCATTAAAGACGAAAGTCGTTTAAAAGATACGCAAAGACCCTATAAGTTAAATTGAAAAAAAAAAAAATATGCTATAGTCAGGCAAGGCCGACCTTGAGATATCGTGCATCACTTCATCTAATACAAACATGCACTCAATTTCTTTATAATATACATTTTTTACGTAAATTTTTCATAGAAGCCCTCATATTGGAGGGTACTCACACGTCAACGTGGTCTAAGTTTAGCAAACCTAATGTAATTTCCGGAGTTTTTATTATTTTCCGGTTGCTTCTGCCATAATAAAAACGAAACTAGACTCTGGCGTCATAGAAGAATGGTGGGCTCAGAGGCTTATTTTTTATTAGAACCGTTATATGTAAGGCAATCCAAAGAATAGACTTATGTAGCCTAAATTCGTTAAGGTTAATTTTTATGTCAAATTATTATTATGAAAAAATTTTCGTCAAGAGGTATTAAAAATTAGGCCCTTTTATTATATACAAATTCAGTTTCCAGAAGAACAGTTATACGGCAAGGGGTTGAAATGTCTGCCCCATCCGATCCACCACCAATGTTAAATACCGAAATATTATTGTTAAGCGATTTTTGTTCCAAAATTCCGAAAATACGCTACTTCAGTCGAAAAAGTATCCGATCGGACCGATTTTCAGTATCAGTTCAATTTAGCATTCGTCCTTGAGGTAAAAGACGTTAGTATACCAAATGTTACCAAAATCGGAACCACAAGGTTGAACATAAGACATCTCTCTCAAGTCCATTTGGGCGTTACAAACGTTCTCCAAATTTTAACGTACCCGGTACCACAATTAGTATAGGGTAGAAACAAACTTTTTTTACGCTCCTTGTTGCCTAACCACTGTAAACTTTTTAGGAATGAGAATTGTTATTTGTTTTTAGCAAGATACGCGTTCCTAAGAAGCTGTAAATTTTGGTCGGCGAAGCAACCTAACTTGATCCCTTACCGACGACTAAAATCAAAGCATAACATGTGATATTCGTTGCAGACTTAAATTTATTAAAAACTATTCCTCTGGCGGGAATAATTTTAAAAATGAGGAATGTAGGCGAAATATCTTCATCGAGCAATCCAATATGCCAAGCAGCAGATTTCACAGATTACACTATAGCTCAGAGTGAATTTATATTTTGTTACTGTTGTGTTGGTGGCAAAAGCATGATGCTAACAATTATTAACTAATTATTAATAATTTATGGGCATAAGTAGGTGATACACTATGACCGGACGAAACATTCTTACAGCACGTTTACTGCTTAAAACAAGCCTTGAATGCACGCAATAATGCTTAAAAATAAACACAATCAGACTTATCGAAGAAACTGCAAATGTATTAATGTGAATTATGTCTGCTTCATTCATTAAAAATTTGCACCCAACAATGAGATTCTTACACACTGTTTTCAAAAAAGAAACCTTAAATTATGGGTCAGAATTATTGTCGTGCTTTAACGAGAAATTGTAAGTTGAAAACTAACAAAACTTTATTCGAACAAGCAATTGTTCGAATATTTAAGACTTCAAAGATGTATATATCGCTATTGTCGTTTTTGGTGAAAGCTAACTAAAGATTAGTGATAAAGTCGAATGTGTAGCAGAAAACAGGTGTAATTAAAATTTGAAAAACAAAGTTCTGATAGAATGTATTTTCTATGTATATATTATTCATGAGTATTCAGATTCTATACCTTAAGCACCTGTAAATCCATGAGAGAACGTTCAATCAAGTATACGTTTCAATTGATCCATTTCATAATTGTTTCGTAGAAGGAATAGAAGAGCGTAAATAAAGTGGAAAATATTACATAAGACGCAAATAGTAAAAATAAGGTAAATATGTATGTGGTGTATATAGAATTTTGAGGTAGTATCACAAAGTTTAAGCACTTTTCAAATAGATAATCGCCCCAGAGCGTCTAAGAGACTTTTTCATACCTTTGGCCGCGGTCTTCAAAATTTCTTCTATACAAAACTTTGAGATTTTTTTTAGATTACTTATATTATATATTATATATATATATATATATATATATATATATATTTATTATATATACATACATATATCCATAGTTATTATATTATATTTATATATATATTATATATTTATACAGATTTAATATGTTAAAATTAAGTATATGTACAAAAAAAAGTAAAGGGAAGAGTTGGTTGTGTGACAGCATAAGATTTGTCAGTTATAATAATATTGCACATAAATACATATGGTTATTTTATTTTTATAATTAAATATTGGAAACAACTAATTTGTATTTTGTACTTACCAGTTCCGATACCAAGGGAATTGATTTACGACGAGGTCTAATATCCGGCATGCTGTCAATATTACTATAAAAGGGATTGTCTCCAGGATGACCATTGGCACGCATGCAACCATCACCTGAACCGCTGCTATTCTAAAGAAAACGAAAAGATTACATCAAGTATACATTAATGCCTTATATTTTCATAAGTGTCAGTAAAGAAGCATTTTATTTATTAGCAGGGTAACCCGGTATCTGAAAGTTAAGTTTCGTTCACGAATAAGCCGATAATTGATAATCGCCACCGCGTGAGATCTCCGTGTCAATTTCGCCGCTATCATTCATATATATACGAACAAACAGAAAATAGAGGCAAATCTTTATTTATATTTAATTGTAACTATCAAACTCCGAAAAAAGTAGCCGGGTTTCCTCTCTGATAAATGAGCAACCAAACCAACTAGTGATGATAATTAAAGTGGACCAATATTTACCGAATAAATTGAAGAAAAAAGAAAAATAAACTTTAGAAAATTGATTACACACTTACTCTACTTGTATATTTGATATAGCTTTGCAAAATGGAAAAATAGATTAAATTTATATGAAATGGAACAAAGCTGCATAACGAAGAAATTTCTCAATTTGTTATAAAAAAGCGTGTTTAAGTAAACTAGTTTTTACAGCATTTTTTAAATTGACCAAGCTAACGATTGTATAATTTCTTAGAAAAATAGAGCTGTGATAATAAAGACTCTTCGACCAAATTATATACATTGATTACTTATGTTCGGGTGGCCACATTTAAAAATTTGCACACCGAAAATGCAGAATGAAATGATGGTCACGATTAGAACGAGGATTTAATCTAATGGATAGAAAAGAACTTAAATGCAAGTTTGTTGACAATGTTTTGTGACGTGTTCTTTAAAATTTCTTAAAAAGTTTTTTATGTTTTAGTCAATTAAGAAACTTTGTTAACCTTTGCTTAAGTTGCGTTTGTTTTTAATATAAATATTTATGGGATAAATAGTCGGTAAACAAACATAATAAATGTACCTTAAAACACAACATATTTATTGGTATCATTTTCGTTATTAATTAAAGCCAAATAACGCTATTAATGCCAATAACGCATATAATCATTATATTTTGTGAGTCAAATCTTTGGAGACTGATGCACTTCCCTTCACCAGTGGAGTAGAGAGGTGAGTAAACTTTTAATGTGCAATTCGGTGTTTGTTTTTAATTGGTTTTTATGTGTTTAGAAGCCCTAGTGTACTAGATAGACCGTCTAAGAAGGATATATCGAACACAGCTAAGAACTGCAAGTAACTACACAAATGTGATTTAAAATTTAAAAAGTTTAATATTTGCTTTTTTTTTGGTAGACGCAGTTGGCAAAACGAAGATCAAGAAAGAAAGGTGCCATTCGGCACTCGCGATTCGCTCCAGCAGCAAATCGATTGTGAAGAACGCTTTCAAGATACCATCCAGCAATTATTACGTGGTCAAAATCAATTATCAAGGAAAAAAATCGAGGACGCTAGGTCTTTTTTCGCCAGATCTTAAGTGATTTCGAAGTTGATGACGAGGAGCTTAATTAAATTGTTCATATTTCTATTCTGGTTTGATCTAAAAGAATATTATTTTAATTTTTTGTGTTAACAAATTTTGAATTTTATATTTTTTTATTTTCATATGTACATTATTTATACATTTAATACATACATATACTTGTTTCTATTATGAAATGTATTAATGGAATAACGAAATGAATATTAATGAAATAGAAATAATTAAAAATTTATAGAGAAAGTATTGACGTTATATTGATTTTTATTTATTTTGCACGTTTTAAGTAGAATAATGGGATTGGAAGCATCCGACAGAGCCCTTCTCCATCTTATAACAATTCTGTCTCATGAAGTTCGATCCTATTCTACAAAATGATGTGTCAAAGCATTCTGCTTAATATTTATACGTTTAATGCTATTAAACGGCTATTTATCAGTATTTATCAACATATTGTTAATCTTTCACAAATTCAGTTTTTTTTTTTTTTTTTAGTTTATTGAGATTAAACGGGTTAAACCAGTAAGAAATGTGGTTTACATACCCATTCAAAAAAATGTAGGAAATATCTTAAAGGAAAAAGTTTTCTCTTTTTGGAATTTATTCTGTTACGAAAATTCCACATTTTGCGAAACTATTCGAAATTTTTAAAATGGAAAAACTGAATATAGGTTTATGACACTTTACCTCTTGACATCCTATGGGAAAGTAGCCTTATGCAGCGGCTGTTTACCGGAAAGCTTTAGAACAATATGCGAAAAAAGGGACTACGAAAATGTCAAAATGAAATATCCGGCTGGTAAGTTGCTTGTAAAGGGTGCATAAGCATAGTGTTTGTTGAAAATAAAGCCAGTTGAGTCAGGAGAGTTGGATATTGGTCTTCGAAGTAAAACGAGCACTAAACCTGGATATAAGTTCTTATAAACAATTGGTTAGTAAATATACCCCCTACGAGTTGAAAATAAAACCTACATTATCCTACAAATCATAATTCAATGGTATGAACTTAAACACAGCTTTAGGTTACAATACAAGAAGTTAAAGCTTTGCCCTGTTCTCTATTGCATCGTGAGAAAGCACGTATTCTGCGTTTCTGATGACTAACTAATTGCGTTGTTGATGAATAGGCCAAATATATACGTATAGTAACAGAATGAACAAAGTTGAACTGAAGCACATGCTCTGACGAAAATCGTTAACACTCAAAAGCTATTGCGGACCATACTTTATTTGAAAATGGTGTCATCGAATCATTCATTACTGACGGAACTCCAACAGATTGGCGGTTGTTTGATTCAGAGAACGAAGAGGAAATTTTTTGTCATATAATTTACTGAAAAAAGACCAAAAGTTTCGTTTTCTTTTGAGAAGCAATCATGCACAAGCGATGAAAGATTGATTGAACACTTCTCATGTTAAAAGGCCCCATCTTTGCTCATAGCTAAGGGCCTAGAGTAAGCATAATCTTGTTTAGACAAAACAGGTTACGACTGTTGCGGTGGAATCTTGGTTTTTTTATTTATGTAAATTCTGTTCAGTTTGTTATTAAGCTTGAAACCACTGATCTTGGAATAGTAAATCATGTTTTATATATTTTGCGTTAAAGGCGATTTTAATAGTAAAGATCCGTAGGAAACAAATTTTTTTTCAGACGTCTTTAGACCTTAGTTAGTGTGAACTGGTGGAACTTATTAATTTATATTCAACAGTGGGCGCGATGTTCGAAGTTATGCTAATTTAGTACCGTGGAACTGAAATTTTCATCAAATACAAAATTTTTTCTGTTTTTTCTGTCAGGTGGGTGTCTTTAAGGCTCTATAAGTTAATGGTTACAATTTCAATCACATAACGACTCCGGGGTTACCAGATAACAGTCCTGAGGAATTCCTGAACTTATCGGGTCCAGACCATGTTCGTAGAAAAAAGCTAAGAAAGTTACCCATTTTCCATCGTTAACAGCAACTAACATTTTTTAACAGACAAAAAATCTGTCATGTTTACATCTAAAGACAATGTCTAAACTAAGTCCGTTTGCAATTAAAAGAGGTTTAGCCGAAATTTGATCACAAATATTTCGCTCTCACGTTACGTGTTAGTTTGAGTCCAAATTTTTATTGACGTGTATTAAACACTCGCACATTCTGATGTTTGTGGACGGTGCAAAATTGCCCGTTCGGTTAGTGCAACTGGAAACGTTGGACTCTTTCAGTTGGACTTAAACGTGTTGTACTGCTGGTGCACCACTAATGGAATGTCACTTAATAAATGTAGTAAGCCTTCGTTTGCTTAGTGTAACCAATTGACTTCACATTATATTATTGATAACTGCGAGCTGGTTTATCTGTAGCTCTTCAGTGAGCTTGGTGTTTTATTGGATCCCAAGTTTCGATATCACATTCGTATTAAGGTCTGCGTTAATAAGGTGAAGTCGCTATTGGGTTTTATGAAACTTTGCGGAAGTTTAAAATATAATTCTCTTCTGTTTAGTCAAACTTCACACAAATACAACAAATCGAAAGTAACAAATACAATAAGAGGGGCTTTGATCCTTCAATTGGTGAGACAAATGAATTCTTAACTAAATATAACAATCATATTTCTAACAATATATATCAATATCGCGATACTTGCACATCGACTTAATCGCCTTGCCCAACGTGATAATACATTCGAAAAAAGTCTCCAATATTCCATCAAATGAGCATCAAATGATTTATTAACAATTTCAGTGAACTACAAATTCTAATGAGAGATTTCAACCATAGCTCTACGTGTTTTCAAGAAATCCATTGCAAGATTTTTTAACTCAATCCCATATAGTTCATATGTTGGATACTTCACAACTACATCAACTTAAACGTAACTGTACAAGCCAACTTGAACAAAATATTTACTGTGTACTCGCTGTATATTCCTTCTTGGCAATGCTTTTGCCAATAGGATCTTTATAATTAGCTCGCCACACTTTCGCCACCACTGATTATTACTGGAGACTTTAACAGTTGGAACCCAATCTGCCGTTCGAGAGAGACAATCCATTTAACTACATGAAATTGGCCGAAAGACTATAAGTAGTAAAGCTTTTGACGCTAATTGCAACCATGATGCTGCTATGGACAAAGCTATCTGTACTGCTGACCATTTCTTTATGCCTCATTCTTAAAACCATACTAAACGCGCAGCCCTTGGTGGAACCACAAGCAAATCTTGCTAAGGAGAAACGAGATGGGCTTAAAGCATTTTTTAAAAAAATGCCCTGTTCATACTAACTTCCAAGTATACATAAAAAAAATTTGCGCTCGATTTCAGAAAGAATCAAGACAATCAAAAACACTTAACATAAATCGAGTCACACGAGATATCTAACCACTTCGGAGAAATGTGGTCTGTGTACTCTTCCGGTTGCAGATTCTCCTTAAGTGTCATTAAAAATAAGGGATTTCCAGTTACTTTCTCAGATGTTCTTCTTATTGACCAATACGCTGCATTCCTAGAGAAATTTATGTCCGTATTAGAACTTGAGAGCTGTATTGCCAAAATAAAATGTAGAACGTCGGGCTTGAGTTGTATTTTATATCAAATGATGGAAGCGCTGACAAGTTCAAGTTAGCGTAACTCACTACATCCAAATATTTTCTTGCTATCCTACCTACCAAACTATTAGGAAAAATTATGTCTTCAAGATTACCATTATTTCTTAAATTTAAAAATTAAGTTACCAGCAACAAGTGGGATTTAATTCAGGCAGAAGTTGCGTTGATGCTCTACTACAATCCGTTTTTTCGCAACGAAAGCAAATTTCTGAAGGAAATCATATTGCAATTCCTACAATAGGCTTTCAAAATCGCTACGACGCGGTCGGTCTTCATTGTGTTTTAAACGGTTTGAAATCATGAGGTATTGTAGCTAAATTTTCCAACTACTTTCAATCTTTTATGTCATACAGACGATTTAGCGTCAGGGTCAACAGTTCCCTTTCAAAACCTTTTCCTTTGGTAAATGGAATTCGCCAAGGACTTCCTCCATCTGTCACGTTTTTTCAAATTGCTTTTAATAAGATAAGTTAGATTCTTTTTCGCATTTCAAAAATCAAACATTGTCTACAAGCTGATGATGTTTATATTATTACAAAAGAAAAAAATAATGCGACAATCATCAATATTTTAGAAATTATTGGGGAAAATATCTCATAGTTAACTAATTTTTCAGGGGCAAAATTGTCGATGCAGAAAATGAAAACTTTGCACGCTTGTCAACCATTTTCAAATAAGTACCTTTGGGAATCACCCAGCTTTCAGTAAAAGAATTCCATTCAAACTAGCGTAAACTTCATATAGAATGTTGCTTGAGAGAGTTTTAGTGGCGTAAACACTATTGCTTGTCTTAGCAAAATGCTCGTTTTAAAATTGAGTTTACTTTGGTTAGCAACGGGTTTGGTTTAGTAGCAACAACGGAAAATCTCATATATAATAAATATCCTGAAGCCGGTTTATCACAAAATGATCAGTTTTCCGTCAACAATATTGTTCCCGGGACAGATTTTCCAACATTAGAGGAGAGAGTGTAGGAATTAAAACCCAAAATCATTCCGAAACTGCTCAGATCTAACAGTTCAATACTCGGTGACGATGTTAAAATAGCTATTGCTGCCAAAAAGGTCTGAGGATACCAAATTCAAGGTAACTCCTGTATACATGTTGCAAAAGAAATAACTATCCTCTTAGACGTCTCGCGAAAATTTGGGTTTAAGCAACGTCCACTACTGCGAAATTTCGCTTTCAACACACAAAAAAGAGTATACGTCAAAGTTCGTCTTCAGGGAGCTAACTGGATAGAAAAATCAAGATTAAAACATTTGCAAAATTATTATGCAAAAAAATTGGCGTCTGATGGAGCAAATGTAATGGAATATAGGGGTTTTTCCAATTAGAGTGATATGTCTGCAGCGTTTTAGGATTTGATTGGAGTCACACAGTGTTCTTAATACAGCAACCGGGATCGGAATCATTTTTCTACCGGTGTTATTATTATTATTTTTTTTGTAATCGTTGCTGTCAGCCTGTTCTAATCAGATGTGACTTGTTTCTCTGCTTGGGTCTTTTGTAAAATGATAATAATAACAGCCACATCAATGATGGTAATCAACGGCTGTTAACATCAATAATGTTGAAAATAAATACAGAATCAAGAATCCCATTAAACTACAACTAATTTAAAATTTCAAAATAGCTACACCCTTAATATTATCAACATAACTATAATAGGATCAATTGAAAAATTTTAATTTTTAATTTTAGTTCCTTCTCTGAATTCCACACAACAACAATAATATAAATTCGTATGTTTGGACGTCAAATGATTAAACGATATTTCTCGCTACAACAGCAATAACACAACAAATACAGTAAGTGCAAAGCAAAGGGCAATGTGAAATGTCAAAATTTATCATCTGAACAATTTTTATCCCGCTAATTGTGTGAGGTGTTAGCGCACCCTAAATGTGCGCGATTTAACGACAGACATTTTGATCACGTCACTAATAAATCAAAAGGTTTGCGCTGGTATTGCCCAAACTGCCGTCGAAAGACCATAGACTTTTATAGGAAGCGTGAGCAAATACAGTTGAAATCGTAAGTATTTGACTAGTTCAACCGCTAATAGCTATTATGAGATGCTTACATTATGTATATATTTAAACTTCTCGCCGAGGCAATCACACCAGTTTCGGAACCTATCTGACATAAGAATGGAATAGTTATTACTTAATTTGATCGATATTGCATCTCGTACGATCTTGGCGTCGTCCATATGCTCAGTTAAAAAGTCAGCCCATGGCTCAACATTATTAGTGTTCAAGCGGGTGCTCAAACTCCTGTGATTGAAACCGTTTAAAGAGTCGATAGTTGTGGAGATTTGTTACAGAGTACTACAGGGAGATGCAAAGATGTTAGCTAGCAAGTTGCCGGTGCAGGTTCTATTGTTAACTACCCAAATCTAGATGTGAATAGAGGCGTAAAACCACCTAGCGTACTTCCAAATCGAGCGACTAATATGGCGGATGTTGATTCAAATGACTGCGTGATTACGATGGGTCAAGTCACAGGAGAAGCTGCCATCTCTAGGGAGGATTTTCGCTTCTCCGGCAGCTATTGACTCTAACGTAGCCGCTTATCTAGCTCCACATATCTGATGTGACAGCAACTGTACCTGCTGATATTCTAACTTTACTTAGGAGAGTGAGGAAGGGTTCATCTGCAACAACTTTGATCTAATGGAGGTGGCCTCAATCTCAATTCTTCTTCTGAGCTTCTGATGAAGCTCAATTATAATGAGGGGATAAGTGCTTCTATACCTTTATTAGCTTCTAAGTCTACATTTGATTCTAAGCCAAAACTAGGTGGTGTCGCTGGTAATTTGCAGCTATCAAATGGTGAGGATAAGCTTGTAGTAATTCCTTCAGGTGCAACGATTTTTGCCTCTCGATTAGTCACGAGTACGTCAACTGAGATAGTGATGAATTCCATTCGTCAAGAAACCTCAGTGATAAGATTTAATTTTATCAGTGAAAGCGTTTATCTCTAGGAAAAATATAAACCACGTGCTGGCTTGGTGTCAGAAAACTAGATGTCCAATCTATTAATTTGGAATACTTGTCCAAAATGTAAGAGTTCTTCAGGCTAAAAATCGAGATTTATATTTTAATACTGCAGGCTATGAATTTCAAGGTATTGTGTTTCCAGAACTATGGTTGAAAACGGAGGTAAACTCTTCAGAATTTCGCTGTCTGAAATATCAAAAGTATTTAGACATGATGGGTCCGGTAGAATTGGTGATGCGGTCATGATTGCACTGCCTACCACAATTCCAGAAAAATAGCTCTTTCTAATCTAGATAGCGTGGAATTCATTTGTATCCGAATTAAATCATTTAATAGGATTTTCATAATATCTGTTCACATGTTCCTTCTGCGTCTGATTTAACTGTCTGCACACGTGAATCTCATTCGCGAGCTGTCCACCTATCTGCGTTGTTATCAAGCTGGAAGGGTTTAGTATACCGGTTATATGGTAGAATCTTGAGCAGGATGTTGGATTTTAGATTCCATGTTATAAATTGATTCGTTATAATTTCTTTTTTACGGATATTTATAATTTTAGGTTGATGCAATTGAATAAGTTTTACAATTCAGTGGATCTATCAATGACTTGTACTAGTCCTCTTGCCCAGCCGAAAGATGGTTTCCACCCGACTATTTATATTTCCCGGGATGTCAAGTTTTATAAATGGAATGAACGTGATAAAAGTGGACAAGAATATAATTTTAGTAAAACGAATTATGGATGGTTGTACACTGAGAATCTTACAGCAGTGACCTTGATAGCCTTCCGAATTACTTGTATGATACACTTAAATCAATAATACTGTGCTTTGTGAAATTAGATTTGATTGACAGAAGGTCTACATGTCCTCCATGGTGGACGAAGGAAACACTCAAACGTATTCAGAATTATAAAAACAGCCTCTTTAAAAAGTTCAGAAAAAGTGGTTGTCCTATTGTTTTTGCTTCTTACATGGTAGCTAAACAAAGATTTTTAAGTTCAAGATTAAGTTCAAGATTTAAGTTCAAAATTAAGTTAATTAAGTAGCGTTACTAAAACTATTTGCAGAAAACAAGATTGAACTTTAGAAGGAATCCTAAAAGCTTTTAGAGTTTTATGAATTCTAAAAGAAGGGGTTACCATCGCATATGCTTCTTAACGTTATTGAAACATCTGATCTGCAGATTGCTTGAACAATCTTGCTGTGACAAAATTTATACGGATGTGGTTAGTTATCCCCGTCACATTAATAATGATAATATTTTCTTTAATATAAGAGAAGAAACTGAAGCTTGCAGTGTTTTTGTAGGCTAACATTTTCCTGCTTTCAGGTTCCGGACAGCAATCATTTTTGTGTAATTTTGGCAGTTGTGCAGATATCTTAGTCAAATCAATTACGGATTTAATTTACCTCTAGCTGGTGGAGTTTTTCATGATAGCTAGAAGCGCAGTTATATTTTACGGTTACGTATAAGTGTGTCAGTAGGCAATCTAGAAGAACTATAGAGATATTGGGAAACTATTCTTGATACTAAAACTTTTGGAAAAATTTTAACAAGCAGATTAGTGAACCCTATAAACTCAGCAGTCTCACCACAACAGCGTGGTTTTGTGGAAAGCAAATCCTACTGTTACTAATCTCTTGGTGTTCGCTCGTTATAGCTTTGATTCATTTCAAAATAACATTCAGACAGATGTTATTCATATGGACCTCGTTCAACTTAGTCAAGAATTACTAATCTCTAAGTTAATAAAACTTGGTTCCACACGTGGCCTTATAAAATATGAGACCATTTAATGGGATCGGACACAAAAACTTTTATTTAAATCGTACCTTTCTGAGCATATATCGGTGATATGTGTTGGATTTTCACATTATATCTTATTCTTAAGTGTTTACGTAATTCGGCTGTCTTGTTATAGCACTTATGTTTTTATGTTATAATAATAAAATATTTACCAGAGCTCTTTAACTGACTTATGAAGTTAACTAAGAGTTGTGCCCTAAAAATTTTACGTATGATATGGACTCTATTATCATCGTTGATTGAAATTTTTGTGATCAATTTGTATTGACATAAATAAATAAAATCCGGTGCCCCCCAATGGGCCCACGTTGGTTCGATTTTCATTTATTTTATAAATGATTCGTCTAATATAATTCAACATTCGGGTGTATTAATTTGTTCAGATGACGTCGAGCCTTTCTACTCCTAACTATGAAGTTTTCCGCCGCGTGGAATTTGATTTATGTTCATTGGCTGCAAGGTGTAAGGTAAATGCAATGCCATTGATTATAAATGATTGCAAATTTCTGTGTTTCAATAGGGGGCTTTCATCACTTTCAATTATAAGTGAAGCCATGAGACTTTGTGGTAGATGTTGGCGTTTGATGATCTGGATGTAGTTTTTGTTGGTTAGTTGACGTTTAACCTTCAGTAGTCGAAAGATTTCGTCTCTTTACATCATTAGTGAGACCTTTAGTTGAAAATGCATCTGTTGTTTGGTCTCCCAATAACCATTTTCAATAGCGTTTTTTCTTGGGTCAAACACATGTGACAAATTTAATCAAAATGTTTCAAAAGTTGCGAACTGCACTTTGAAAGCAAGAATACATGGAAAATTATAAGACGGACAGACTCCGGGACAAACTTATCTCGATTCAACATCATTTTCGGTATTATAAAAGGTATTCCTATCTCATCTCCTTCTGAGTGTGTGTACATCCACACAAACGTAATTTACCTTGTATGCTGGTAAAGGTAATAGGGTGGGTTGTAAACACAAGGCACAAGGTACGGAATATATTGAAATCGAAAGCGTCTTCTATGATTTTATATTTTTTATTCAACTCTTTTTGAGGTTAAGTTCGCACCGCTGAACTGTGATTTTTAGGATAATAGAGGCTTTATTCGCAGTTGTTAGGAGAACTATTGACAAATTATGTACAGGAACTTATATCTACAATGCTTCAATTCTCGTTTGGGTCTTGTCCGTTCGAATATTGCAATTCAACTTTCTCGACTCGACTCTTTCAATTAACTTTGACTTACGCAAATATGCTGCTTATATACCCTTTTACAGGCAAGGTGTCATTAGCTGAATTCATCAAGAAACTTTTAATCCGTTTTCCCGTTAAATTTTCTGTCAACTGTTGGTAATTTTTCCCCAGTCGCCCGGTGCATGGATGCGTACTTGGTTTTCCCTTTCTTTAGAATTTCGTTTCTCAAAAAATCGGCTTATTTTTATGAAAACTTAAATCAACCAATGTTATTTTTGTAACCGTATCAATGTAAACGTCACTATTAATGTAAATTTAGTACTTACAAGGCAACAAGTTCATCAAATAGCAAATAAAGTGCTGAATATCATGGCTGCTTTTTGCCTCACGCACAAACTATCGAAATTCGAATTTAATACGTGCAATTCGTAAGCGAGACAATATCAAAAGAGAAAAATAAAAGTTATGTTGAACAAGGGATAGCAGGAGCAGAGGTCACACAAAATAACAGTTAAAGTGTAATGTATTCATGAGGATTCGATGTTTAACGTGAAATTAAAAATTAATAAAAAGAAAATCGAGATTGGTAATCGGCAGTCCAAGCAATTTTAAAAATAATTTTAAAATTAAAAATAGTACAAAAGCAAATGAGAAAAGATTTGAAATATTCTTCTTACATAAATTAATTTCGCGCAACAACGAAAACAATCTGTGGAATGTGTGCATGTAAACACTATATATTTTCTGTTTAAGATTTACTTTTTGACTTCTTACACTAGATAAGTATCAAAAGGAATTATAATTTCTTTGACTGTATTATACGTACACTTACGGCAAATAAATGGAAACAGAGTGCTGACATGGTTATAATTTTGCCCATATCTAATGCTAGCGTCAATTGAAGAAGTCCTAAAAGATATGAAGATGCTCTTTAGAGACGTTTTAAATCGGTTGACTCCCAAACGTCAATTCGCGACTCGAATGTTATGTCAAAGTGGGCGGCTTGAAATGTAGTTTCATAGAAAAGTTAATAAAACCATGATTGATAATTCCGGACTATGGACTGAGACCATAAATACAACCACAAGTTTTTAAAAATAAAAACATGACGTTACAAGCGTAGAATTATTGAACTTTAACTATAGCTTAGAGCAAGTAAAGGCGAAAGAATGCAACATGTGGATGTCCTTAGCAAAAACAGAAATGTGTTGGTCTCAGAAAAGCTAACGTTCGAACAGCTATTTGTCAGCATAAGCACGAGGCTATCACTAGGATGAGGTCGCAATTGAAAGAGAAGGAGAATGCGTTGTATGAGATGAGATATGGGGTTCGTGTATGAAACCTGGCGATAATATATTACTTCATGTGCCAGAGAGTATGGAATTGAACATTTTACGAAAGTGTCAAGCGCATATTGGAGATTTGGGGTTAGATAGGGTATCTGAAATGAAACTCAAACGATAATTGCTTTTTCGTTGAAGGAGAGCAAGCGTGAGGGTTTAATGTATAGTATTCCGAATAAAATATATCTTTTGAGAGCGTGAATCATTTTAGATCGTTTGCATTGCAGGACGCCAAGAATAGAAGCGTTTTCCTGGTGATTGTCGTGTTTTCTTTATGCGGCTAGTACTATAAAATTCAGCAAAGTTTGTACATGGTCCATGTCGCATTTGAATTCTTATAGTGAACTATCGGTGATAGTTTTAGATAGACGCAGTGTGTTTATTTCTGAAAATTTTTAAGTTTTCGTTAGTCAAACCTGTTAAGATTGCAAAGGAATCACGCCAAATTAATGGTGGAGTGGAGTGGGTTAATAGTGGGCTGACACGCATTACAGCGAAGTTAACGACTGCAGTCGCTAATTATAGTTGAGCTAAAAGTTTACCGAATATAAAGTTTGCAGTGAACAAATCCATCCATAGTAATGCCATAGCATGGCAAGCGAGCACCGTGTTAGAAAATTAGAGGTACTAAATGTGATAGTGATCGAATGGAATTTAGTGAACGTATGGGAATCTACAGCGGAAAATATAGTGAAATATCAAGATTATAATAAGGAATTGAAAAACCGTAGGCCTATTTGTAAAGCACATAATATCGGCGATTATGTGGTAGTTAAAAACTTTGTAAGTACCGCGGAGGCTTGTAAAAAAATTTAAGCGACCCTCTAATATTATTAATGTTCTTCATAATGATAGATACGTGATGGGGAAATGGATGGTTTTCAAATAGGTCAGACTCCCTATAAGGAAATATAGGAAGCGGCATATATTAAATCGTGGTTGGTCCCTTCGAATGCGATGGAAGATAAGAATCTGGACGTTTCTAAGTTACACGGGCCTAGTTGTGGCCCGCCTATATAGTTAGATAGTACATACAAGAAAGTAAATATATTTAGATAATAAGATGAATGAAGTTTAAGTTTCAGCGCAACCCTGAAGAAGAACAGATGTGAATAACTTAGGAGAAAAATTCCTCACAGAATTTATGACAAAACTTTTTAGAAAAGCTATTCGAAACATCAAAAGTAACATTAAGGTCAGCAGTTGAAATGGAAAGGGCAGCTTAAAGTGCTTGTGCGTTGGTCTCGGCCCATATGGTTAGCATTTGTTGTTGTAAGCGCTTAAAAAATACAAAATTAATAGAGGCAATAATGTCTTTAAAATATAATTTCCTTGAGTAAAAATACGAAAAAAAAGGAAAAAGTATATTCTTTGCAAGGACAAGACGATGTCAATTATTGCTGCTAAGTTCGAACTATAGTTAACAATATAATATTTATAATTAATTAGCGATATTTAACAGGCTTATAACGAAAAATTTTATCGACAAAAAGAAATTAATAGCGACGATTTAACTATTTGGATTATGTAATAAGAATGATGTAGGAGCGTTATCGTCATCCCCGTAAATATGAATATGACGCTGGGTAAGATCCTTATATACAAACCGAGATGACAATGGATTATTTTTGACCGCCTTCGACTCTATGTATAATATTGACGTCGAGCAATTTAAAATGAATGTCCGCATGAATCCTGAAATATTTGACCTTCCTCTAAATTTAACGGAGAAGATGTTAACGAGATCTTCGTATAGGCCTACTAAATGTAGATTGTTCTTAAAACTGCTAAAAGTTTCTCATTTGGGTTGCAGATACTTGGACCATGACGGAAGTGGCAGACACTTATCACGTCTTATGGGGTGTTCTTATTCCGTTTGTCGCTGGTCTTCGTAGTTTATTTTTTAAGGGCAATGCAGCGTTTCCTCTACGGGACAACCTGATGAGGTCTTACTCTGGGATTCTATTAGCACAAGGCAAAAAAACCTTCAATAACAGGTTATGCAGGGCAAGAAGGACATTCGAAAATACGTTCGGTGCATTGGCAGAGAGTGCTGTTAAGACTCATCCACATGAATTCCAAGAAAGTTGCCACAGTGATAAAAGTCAGGTTTGTCTTACGTAATTTTATGAAAACGCATAACGGATCGCTACGCAAAGCAACAAGATAGTCAGGAAACAACGCCAGCAGAAGTGTCTTTCATCTTTGCGATGTTTTGAAAATTATTTAAGTCAAAACCTAATTTAATGGTAATAAGGTTTATTTAAATAAAATATAACTGAAATATAAATGTAACGAAAACATGAATTTTCTTTTACACTAAAACACAAATATAGAACAGATATATAGGAAAAAATAAAGTATAGAAATCATTTATGAGACAGCAACAAAATATAGCATTCATTTATAATGCAGCAACAACATATACTATTCACTTATGATGAAAAAAAAATATGTATAGTATTTTTTTTTTTTGCAATTCATTTAGTCTAGTTTTTTTTTTTTTTTTTTTGCTGTTGAGAGAAGTTGGACCAAACCAATAAATTTGTGGCTTATATGTCCACATAATAAACAGTCGTAATTATTGGTAAGAATTATACATAAAACACAACAAAAAAAGCGGCCATAATAGCTAATGCCAATATATTAAGGGTAATTGTGTGTGTGCATGCAATTGCCGATTGTTGAGTTCTTAAAAGTCATGTAAAAAAAAACCATTGTTGCAAACTTTGGCTGAAAACAAAAAAGGAATGTTATAGCAATAGAAAATGATTGAACGCAAAAAATAATTTAAAATGATAAATTGGCTTTTCCAATAAAGCAAGTTAGTTCCCCGAGATGACGTACAGTCTTTGAGATTGAGGAGACCATCATATAGCTTGAAGAAGCTCAAAGAAACCTTAATACCATCAAACCTGTGACATCTAAAGATTAGATGCTCGGCAGACTCGACAACATTGCTAACTTCAAAAATATCACATGGTATAGCACGAATCATTTTTAAGTATACTTTATCATAAGTGCGACCACACATGAGTCTATAAAGAATTTTGAATTCCCAGGAATTAAAGGAAGCCTCTAAAAAGGGTTTGAATCGAAATGTGGGATTTATTTTATAGAAAAGGCGATTGGATTTAACACAATCTGCTTAAATTCATCATTTAGTTGTTGAAAGATGTGGTTACGAATTGCCCGTATTGCGTCGTTGGGTGTGTATTTGAAGGACAAAGTTGTCCCAAAGTTGTCAACTTGAGCCCTTTTTGCATAAAAGTCAGCTTTTTCATTTACAAAAAAATCGCAGTGACCAGGCATCCAGACAAGATGACAGTCATCCACTTCAGATTAGTGTAACATTCTGTGTATAGCAAACACATATTGATTGTCTGCATCTCTTTTATTTATTAGAAGTAAAGCTGACTACCCGAAAAAATAACAATTCTCTTGATACCATCAGCAATAGCCACATTAATAGTATGTCTGATGGCAAGTAATTCGATAAAAGTCGAGGAAAGTTCCCCCGCCATTTTGCTTTATGTACAATTTTAAATAGGTGTTTCACTACCGAGAAGGTACATACATTATGTCCGACGGAACCGTCAGTGGCATATATATCCTAGCCGTTATTGTAATAGAGAAGAAGTTTTTCTTGACATAGGATCCTCATACATGTTTTGAAGTAGAGATCAATTCAAGAATGTTCTCTACATTTGTTGATGAACAAATTCCAGAGAGGAATTGAAATTATCTTGTCATAAACATGACGCAGTTTTTGATAACAGAATGTGTAGCTGTACGGAACAGTATCACCGAGAGATATAACTTTCCGAAAAAGGGAAGGATTCATTATCTTGACTTTAATTAGCTCCTTGGCAGTGCACAGAAGAACTTTAGTTCCTCTGATAAAGAGCCTAATTTCACGTTTGAAACCTTTGGCAAAATAAATAGTATTTATTTTGCTTTTGCTGGGGTTAAAATATAAATTAAGATCCTCACATGCATCGAAAAAGAGAGTAGTTTTTATCGAGAGATTATGCACAGTAGTTGAAAAAGATGAGTCCGCGGATACGTCAGCCTATTTAAAAATTTAAGTTTTGTCATCTTGAAGGTCATGCAAAATAGCTATGTCTAGATTGAAAAGTATGGGGCTTAAACAACTGCCTTCCACCGTGTATTTTAACTTTTTCTGTACCCATCACCAACACACGCTGGGATAAAAAATTTAGTATCCACAGACGTATTTGAAGAGGAATTGAAAAGTTTAAGAGAATTCTACCAAGCTCAAGTTGACACAATCATAGGCTTTGCTGATGTCTAAGAAAAGCATAACAACAATTTTACCACCTTTTTTTAAACTAGCTTTGAGAAAAGATAGCTCATTAACGCATATATTCGCAGATTTGCGTTTTTTATAGGCGTAAGAACGAGCTGGAGTAATGTTCTCGGTTTTCAAGAAATCCCTTAGGCTCTCCTTAACCATGAGGTCAATAATCTTTATGAATCATTTAAGTCTTTACCTGCCTTAGGAATGGGAACTACTTTGATACCTCGCTATTTTAAGAGTATAAAGTTAATAAACCAGCAGTTGTTAATTGCTTGCAAGAGAATGCTTAAGCTTACTCCAGACAATGCTCTGAGCATGTCGTACTTAAGTTCATAACAAGCTGCAGCAGTAGCCCTCTTTCTGGAATGTAAAACATACATTAACTCATGCAATCAAAAGAGTGTATTGTTGAGACTACTAAAAGGAATTGAAGATATTGAAATCAGATTGACACTTGGACACTTCTTGGGAATATCCAAGTATCTTTTATTATCACGGCGATTCCACACAGCACAACCATTTAATTTGCCACTAAGATATCGATGGTCGTTGATGTAATTTCAGAAAGAACGTGAGTTGCCGTTACCATATAACTCTTTAATCGCGATAGCTCTATGTATCCTTTTCGCCTTTTCTGACTGCAGACCTCCATTCTTTCAGTGTTTTCATATACTCAATGTAGTTGGCTGCATTGGCATATTTACTCATTTTTTTTCTTGCAGCTTGGTATTTGCGGAAAAGTGTTGACAGGGAAGAGTTCCACCAAGGGTTAGGTGAGAAGGACTCAATGTCAAGGAAGTTGGTTCTAGCAGACTCGATCACAGACTGAAACGCACTTTCAATTGATGATAAATCGGAAGAAAGATCAACTTTAGACAGACGGTCCATAAGGAAGTTAACGGAATTGCTGCGACTGTGGAATAAAATGGGAGAGTGCTGACTTTTTCCAATGGCAACATTGGACGTGTTCCACTTGAATGATAAAATAGTTGAATTCGAGAAAGTTAGATTCAAGACACTGCTCGCCATGCGACCACTCCGCTTACAGTGAAAGGTAGTATTTCCATTATTTAAGACATTAAAACTGCTGGAATTGATGGCATTTACAAGGTTCTTGCCTTTGTTAGTCGAGACTTGATCGCCATACAAGCAATGTCTTGCATTGAAATCTCCAGCTAGAATCACATTTTGTTCGCCGTCAAGAAAGTCACATAATCTCTGAATCTCATAATGAAAAATTTGTATATCGAGACTGGGTGGAAAGTAGCATGGTGCTATGAAAAGATTCGGTTTAAGATTCATGGTTTTGATGATGTCAACAGCAGAGTTGTAGGGAATACGGCTGAACGTGCCACCTTTCTGAACTAATATACTAACACCACCGTAGCCGTCCTTCGGCATTTGGTGGCTGAAGCATAATTTGATACCTCAACTTCGAAACAGTTTTCATCCTTCAGAAAAACTTCACTTAAGATGCAGAAATCAGCTTTATTTGAGTTCAAGTGAAAAATCCAAAAACGACAGTTTACGTCGAACACTTTGGATATTGTGTTGTAAAAAGGAGATCATATATAAATTTGAAAAGGAACCCCGGCGTATTTACTCGTAATTCTGGGTCCTTGATCGAGGCGAGATTGGGCACAGACAGACATTTTTTTTCAAACTCTTTAATAAGATTCTGAAGGATCATCGGACGGATACTTTCTTTAATCGCAGAGATTAATCTTTCAAGTTCTGAGGAACGCAAATGGTTGTTTGAAATTACTGGACGCCGAAATCTTGTTACGGACGGCTTGGGGGGTGAATTGAGAGAAAGTTTGGTGTGTGAACTGAGAGAAGATTTGCAAAAAACCGATTTCCTTTTGACGACAACGTTAAATTTATTCTTAGTTAAAACTTTATCGGCATTTTCATTGCCGTTCTTACTCGAAATGTCAGAAGCTTTCTCCAATAGAGATAAATTGTCATCGTAGGAGTTACCGTCAAGACATTCAAAGTAATTTGAGGAAAACTTCTCTTTTACTTCTTTATAGGAGAGATTTTTAATGGCCATGATCTTATTGATATTTAATTCCAGCTCGCTGTTCGGGCAACACTTGTTGAGAACGTTGTGCTCACCTGAACCACAGGACAAGCACTTCCTCTTCTCACAGTTCGCACACTTCGGAGACTTCCCACAGTTCAGGCATCTGCTCTCATTAGTTTTACACAATTTTGAAACGTGCCCGTATCTACCGACTTAAAGCATTGCTTTAAAGTGGATATAAAGTACTCCATAATAACAATAATTAAATTTGACTGGCTCACCCGTGTTTTAGAGATTCCTTCTTTGAAAACGTACAGCGGACTTGATCGAAATATCGGACACGGCGTTTTAATTATCTCATCTACACTGTACGTACATGGGATGTTTCGAATGCCTCCGAATCTCTCATTGAACGACCTCGGCCTTTAAATTCTTTTTAGTAAAGTGACAAAGTTGGCATTGGCACTAGAGCTGAACAGCAATTTGGCTCTGCCCCTTCTAACCACTTTTAATTCGAGTAAGCCGTCGATGTTGAATGTTTTTAAATAATCATTAAAAAAGGTCCGAGCTGATGTTTACATGTTTTCCCTTGGCATGTTCGCAAGTTTCAACAAAAGCTACAAAACTGCCTTGCGAAAGATGGTCATATAAATTATTATCATGCTTTTCAATCTCTTTGGCACCCAAATCAGCGGGCTTATTAAATACCTGTGTTTTTCGCACTGTTAAATCTTTACTTATCGCTCATCCTTTGGGAGATAGACTAACATCGTATTCACCTATCCTCGATCTCTTGTTATGAATGCCATTAATCATAAAGAGCCAATTAAAAATATCGTTGAACAAAATTATATAAATGAAGAAACTAAAAAATCGAATTTCAGTTAGTACTTTATTTGGGTGCTACTGGTAAAGGATTGCGTTTTGCCAAAGCTGAAGAACAGCATGATAGAACAATATTACCGAATAAAAAAAGAGAAAAAGAACATAGAATGCTAAGTTTAATAAAGAAAATCTTATATTTACAAAAGCGCTGTTGTATATTTAGAGAGCAGCAGAAAGCACAATTTATAATAAAACTGCTACTACGAATTTTAGAGAACTAAAGTGTAAAGAAAACTTACAAGAACTAATTAATTTTGCTAATTGTTAGAAAGAATGTATTTAGCTAATATATGAAGTCTGTTAAAAGAATCAATAAGAGAAAAACAGAGACAGTTAAGAGAGTGAAGAGGGAAGGAATGAAATGAACGAAGAAACTGGAAATTTAGTCAAAAGATTGTACAACTTGATACAGAAGTCGAAAGCAGCAAAACGTATTCCTAATCGTCCTACTTGGTAAGCGGTCGACCTGTAAAAGACAAACATCGGCTGCTGAAAACGAACATGTACTACGAAAATTGGTTACACCAAGTACAGAGATAAATGAAATAAAATTACCAAGCAAACTGCACTCTTTTTACTCCTTGAGTGTAGTACCCTTATACTCTTATAAAAAACTTTCCATTATCAAATTCTCTCTATCTATCTTGAGAATTGTTAGCGTTTGTTTTGCGTGTTCTGTTCAAATATTTTGAAGTGCATAAAAACTAAACGTGTACTATTAACTCGAAGCAAACATCCGCATTCACAAATAATTAGCGCAACATTATTCAGTGTATGCACCGGTCATAGCGCGATATGAGTTATATATATGTATCTACGACTTTTGGCTAAAGTATGACATCGGCATATTGCAAGCACTAAAAAGAGTATATATGTTGATATAAAATCATTCAGATTTCATTGAACAAAGGGTGTTCCCTGAGGGTCCAAAAGTTCACAACTGAATTAATATTGGCTAAGTTTTATAAAAAGACAGTTACTTGAAAGATGATAGGAGCATGTAAGTTTATATCACTTAACAAAACACGTAAGTTTGTGACGCTACTTATGAACTTTACTATGAAGCAAATGCTAAGGTAAAAGCAGTTTTTCATCAGTGGCACATGTACTTGCCAACCCAAATTTTTTGGTCCACAAACAAGAATTGAATTAACCGAATTAAGATGGCCACAATAAGTAGCTGACCATACAATAGAGGCATATTCCAGTATAGCTGATCTCACTCACAGTCCTCTACCAGTGTTTAGTAGAGCGTATCACCCGATCAAGCTTTACTTGAAAATTACCCGACATGCAAATTGAAGCGGAATTTATGTTAAAGTAGAACACTTAGGAGCAACTTCAACCCAGCGCAGCTTATACAAATCTATAAAATATACAGTTACGAACGGATTTGGTCTTCAAGGCGACAGCTCCAAGAACGACCACTCTGATAGATCAAAAACTCTGGAAACAATGTTCGTTACATTAAGGTAATTATAAACGTTTGTTATGTTGCATTCTTCAGTTAATAATGTATATTTATTTCAATTTCGGCAATTCAATAAAATGCTAACTGTATGTAATTGATTGCTTTTTTGTTCTCTTGCTTAGTGAAATCTTTGCAAACTTTTAGTTCGATTTTTCTGTTAAATAGCGTGACTAGATTTAAGGCAGCGGCTGCCGTCAATAGTACTAAAAGAAAGAAAAGTATAATCTCAAAAATTAAAAAATTACCAATTTTATTTCATTGTCGCCTGAGCATAAAAAGTTTAGTGAAGTCAAGTCTGTGCTTCTTTAGTCTACGGTGTCAAAATATTTATCTTGCTAAAAGTGAAGAGAATACTTAAAAGAAACTTTGAAAAGAAAGTTAATTAATACAAAAGCATAAAACCTAAAAAAAGTGAAAAAAATAGAATTTAATCACTTTTAACTTTGTGTGGGCATGGCGGATGTTTTCCATTTTCACACGTAAGGAGTAGAGTGCTTCGTAAGATGAATGTGGAAAATTTCAGCCTTCTAACTTTTATAATTTCCGAGCAGAAACACAAAAATTTTTGTTAAAAAACAAGGAGTTGCGTTCAGTTTACGCTCCGACCGATTTGACCCATTTTCAATATCAACCTGTGTGCAGAAACTTCCAAAGGTTCTGCCAAATTTGTAGTCGATACCTTCATTTTTACGACCAGGAGAGTGCCCTGGTGGTGGTGCAACATACACCACACAGACGGACGGACATGGCTAAAACAACTCGTATGTATACTTTATAGGGTCTCTGAAGCTTCGTTTTGGGTGTTACATATATTTTGCAAAAAAACAAAAGGAGTGTACCCCCATCTTACAATGGCGGTTATAAAAAGAGAAATAAATAAGCAATTGGATTGTTGTTAAAAACTTAACAAAAGCATATAAAGAAATAAAAATAAAGAAAATAATACTTCTCAAAGTAAATATAATATAATACGGGGAAAAAAAAACAAACTCGATTAAAAGTGCAATATAACAAGTTATCGGACATGTTCGTGTGTAAGGCGCCTGAGTAAAGCAGAGTATCTGTTTGAGCAACACCTGTAAATCTGCCAGCTTAACGTGAACTCAAAGAAAGGCTAATACAGCAGTGACAGTAACATCCAATAGTTAGAAACAAAACTACAACGATCTTAACAACACTAGCAACAACCGTGATCATACTAACGTAAGTGGTGAATTTTACATTCTTTTAGCAATCAAGCGCAAAACCTTCATAAATTTTAAGTAAAGAAAAATAATAAAAACCAACATAAAAGAAATACCTGTCGTTATCAAAGAAACAAATTAAATAATTGAAAGCGAAATTAAATAGAAAGAAAAATAATAAGAATCAATAATAACAAGCCAAAAAAAAGAAAAATAACAAAGAAATAATAATTTAACAAAAGGAAACAAAAATAAAATTGAAGTGCAGTAAAAGAACATAAATGATAATAAAAATAAATTAAAGGAAAAATTAAAAAAGTAACAATTAACTTGAAGCGAAGTAAATCAAAAGAAAAAGAAGCAAAAATTAATAATGCAATCAAGCCTTAAATTTTTTATGATCATCGGGTAGATGTAACGTCCCAACTTATTAGTTACAAGAAAACATCTCTATTACCGTAATATTAATTAAAAACTTAAAATGAATTTCGATAAAATCGGACTATCAATTCTTTTTTCAACTGAAGAGATCCGAGATCGTCAAATAGTAGAGGAAATAGTTATCCCAGACATTTCTAGAAAAGCTAACGCAAGTGAATCGAGCTCAATCCCAGATGTAGTTAGAAGGTGAAGGGAATTCTCAGGCAAGCCAGAATAGTTTAGTTCACGAAAAAAAAGCATCGATAGATTCAGAGCCAACGCCAGATGAATATTTGGAATTAACCGAAAATCTTGGATATGACCAAACTGAACATCAGGATAATGTTTATTTTATCACTGCCTTATTTCGAATACGACAACGGCGGCAGAGAAATATTAAATCTTCAAAGTTATGTTCGACATAAATAATACATAACATATCAACATACATGATACATAAGAAGACTTATTATAAGCAACAAAACGTTTTCAGCAAATTTACTCTGTGCAATATAAAAATAGCCCATCAAACGCGCAACTATTTCTAAGCAATGAAAAAGGTAATTTTTTCATTTTATCACGTTTTATAGTTTTTTATACTTGAAATTTTAGTTTGAACACAGTGAATTTCTAAAATAAGAAACCAAATTTTTAGGTTTCATATTAGGAATAAAAGTAATCGAACAAAATCTCAAAAAAGTTTAAACAATTTCAGACTTTCCACTACCAAAAACGCTCAATCTTTGCTCGCTAAGGTCTTTACTAGGCTTTCCATACTTCTAGAAACACAGCCATCTAAAAAAACAGTTTAACAGAAACAACAACAAAATTGAATGAAGCAATGCAAATTTTGACAAGGCCTTCGAACTTAGTGTAGGTGTTTGCAATTTTGCTAATAACCTTTGTATGTGACACTCTAAGTAAAGAAAGGAAATTTTATGTTACAAACAAGCAAGCTACTAGCTACAATACGGTCACTAAACGTGTTACGTTTTTATATTTACGGCTCAGAGGAAATCGATGTCTACACGCATCACCAACCAGTGACAAATTTTTTAAGTAATAAAAACACTAACCTGAATTGAAAAGGATGGCTGGTAATTGTCCACGAATCTAACTACAAATTGCAAAACTAACCTTGTAGATGAAACATAGTAGACTGGCTCTCGACTCAGACCACCTTCAAATAGGGTAATAAATTCTTTAACCTGTACGATCTATAATGACGAAAACTCAGAACACATATCTACTCCCATGAATATAACGAAAACGTATTTCGCAAGCAATTTTTTTTTGTTTAATATAACCAATGTGTCAGAAGATACCTCCTATTCGTGTGATGGACAGAAAGAAGTCAGGAAGGAGAAAGAAATGATATGGCCGCCATCTACTTGACGTGCCCAATCGGTAATTGTTCCGCGTTTACCACATAAACACTCATTATAACTGCGACCAAAGTAAACTTTGCTGTACATGATTAGTTATATAATAGGGCGATGAAGACAGTTTTAAACTCTTCTCTGTCCTCAGTTTTTCGGAACATGCAGTAACGTCGTAAGGGTTTACCGAACAGATTATATTAAAACATTTAAAAAATACGTCAGTACAAACGCTATAAACGGTCAAAGAAGGGAAAGGGACGGCTATTATAACAGAATCAAGAAAAATTGTACATAAAAAGAAGTGAAAATATTACAGTTGGACGAAGTCGCTCATTAAATACACCGCACTCTTTTCAGTAATGAAGTTATTCTTGTTCATTTTCGTGGGAACTATATATTATTTTCATGCAATATTTCTATAAATTATTTTCATCCATACTTTTTATAGAAGCCCTCATACAGAAAGGTGCCCGTAACGTCATCTGACGTGATCCAAATTTAGCAAACTTAATTTACTTGCTACTTTTTTATTTCCGCCTGTTTTCGCCATAAAAAAAGCAACGTGGAGTTTGCATGCATATGAGGTATTACTTTTAATGCTGTTTGTATACTCACGTACAGTTTCTTTTTACGCATGAAATGTATCTATGTCACTAGGCAATAGACCTGTGGCTTTATTGTTATGCAAGTAACAAGTATTGTTACACAAATAGCGCCCCAGGGAAGTGCTCTAAGTGCAATATTTTATGCAATTTTCACTTCAGATTTTCCGAATGCTGACAATATTTTAACTGAAACTCCATGATGAATGTTTCGTTCCTTTTAGGGACAATAGCTTCTGTTATTTTTCTCATATTGAAGGTTTATCAATTTTTTTTATAGATTGAAAGTTATATATGTAATTTAGAAAAAAAATGTCTGTGTGAAGCACGAAACCATAAGTAGCGTAAAGTTTCCCACAACAGTTTTGAGGTATAATAATATAAAAACTAAATTTACATTTAAATACCTAATCGGGAGGACTAGCATTTTTGGATTTCTAAAAATCGGAAATAGTGCTGATTTATTCCCACACAACGCAGACAGGAGAACTTAAATTAATTCACGTAATTGTCCTAGACGATTACGAATCCGAAATCATTGAGTTTGGAACGATAATTAATAATTACAGTGGCCGCTGTCTATTTCTATAACTGAAACATCAAAATTTAACAAGACGCCTGAAGCCCAAAAAGATAATAACGAAACAATCGCGACTTTATAGTATTTGCTTGGAAATGAATTACCGATAGTCCTGATCTGGAAGATCTTTTCAATTCAGAAGAAGGTGAACAACGTACTAAAAACAATAACTAACAAGCCGCAATGAAAAATTTGTATGAAGAAAGATAAAAGATATTACAAGAGAACTGACAGCTTACACAGAGGATTTATGTCTAACAGTGAAGTAAGGGGAGGATTGATCCCCTATATCCAATATAAGTTAAAAATTCTTAATGAAGAATTTCAAAACATAACTAATGCTATTCATTACGCTAAAGGAGCTACAAGAAACTTTTTTATATTGTCCGAATAGAAAATACAGCTATCAGTAAGTGAAATAGACTGAGAGAAAATTCCACTCGGCACAATGGAAGAAGCGCTAAATCTATCTGAAGTAAAAATTATGCCAAACCCCATCTGGATTGCTTCTGTTATCAATATTTCAATAAATAGCGAACCAGTGTGCGAAAATATGTTTTGGGATATATAAAAAAAATTGAAAATGTACCAACCTTTAATTGAATATTGTATCTATTCGTAAACGAGATTTGCCTTCTACGTGAAATTTGCTTCTGGCAATAGAGTACCTAATAGATTCTCAAAAAACCTACTTGTTTGGACTTTTTTGAACAACTTGTTTTTCATATTCGTAGGTTCGGACCTAGGCACACATAAAGAAATGGCAAAATTTCGGCATATTTAAAAGAAGGATGCAAAAACATCTATATTCATAAGGAATCGATTAGGTTGTGTGACACTAAAGTTTTAAGAAGGCAGGAATCCGTCTTTTTAAAACGAATTTCAGCCAAGTTTCGATAAAAGCCACCACTCCTCCATTCACAGCTTACAGAGCTAAGGTAAAATTAGCGGACCTTAGATTTCAAACCATAAACATTTTGATAATTATGGAGAGACGATTCAGAAAAGGCATGAATTTTTCAAATTATTGGAAAAGGAAGCTCAGAATAACGGCTTGTCTCTCGGACGCCTTGTGAACAAAACGATTTTTCAACTAGCAAACGGAAATTTTCAGTAGGATCTAGAGTTTTAAAGGACGACATACCACAATCATAGACAAAATCTGGACTGGGCCTACTCTTACTTCTTCGGCGAAGTTTCAAAATATTACAACTCCTCAAGCAACACTTGGTTTTTTCGAATTTATTTGCCGCATCTTTTAATTTTTTATGAGTTCGGGGAAACCATGTTTGGATTGGAGAAAACTCTTTTGGAAGCTAATATGAAACCTCGCACCTATGAAACCTGCACGCGGGCCCGGCCTTCACATGATCAATACGAAATGAACCGATCAGATTTTTCCAATGCATTTGTATTACAGCAGCACGTGCAATCCATATTCAAATTCAATCCATTAGCAAATTTCCAGACAGATTATGCACTGTATAGAAACGTTTAATGATTATGCTTAAGAGTGCGCGAGCAAATTATGTCAACAACAATTAATCCCAGTCAGAGTACGAATAGAACTAGAGCCCACATCTGTAGAAGAGCAAGTTCGCTTGCTAAAACTAAAAGTTAAGAAAACCAGAAAATGAATATCAATAAAAAAACGAAAAAAAGCGCGCTAAATATGACAACGTAAGTTTTTCAATGTGTACTTATGTCACAAATTGCTAATAACTGGTTTAATATCGACATCATTAAACATTGCACAGCAAATTACTGTGAAAACACGGAAATTTAAATAAGAGACTCCCTAAATACGACCGGAGCAGAAGAGAGGTGCCAAACTTTTGACAGTTATTTATTTTCATATAAGTGAAAGTCGGACAAAAAAAAACATACAACTTTCGATGCTACCCCGGTGCAGAAAAGGGTAGGATTTTCGAATGCTGGCAACATGAAATAAATTTTAAAATTTGATTACAAAAGGAAAATGCGATGGTGTTGCTTATTTCCAGTTGAAAATTCTGGACCGCCTTTTTAAGTTGCTTAAGGTAGCCATGGGCGTCTCTCACTCATTCTTTTAACCCCGTTCTTTTAATCTATTTATAGATCTATAGATTTTCATGTTTCGAATTTAATTATCAGACTATAGCAATTCCATAAAATCCATTTTAAAACATTTTGGACGAAGTAGATATAAATCATCGCTATCTCGAACATTATGGTGCAACCGACAGAAAAACATGTGTGCCGGTATTTAAAAAATAACTCTACGGCAAATTTGTTGAAAAATTTCTTCTATTGGCATAAAAGATTCCTTGGACTTTCTAAAATATACGGACAACAATCTATTACCAAAGAAATTGTTTTATTGAAGTTCTGCGCTTTCGAAGCGAAGACTACCTTTGTCCAATCACGCGTAAGCTAGAAATTACAGCCCAGTGCCTAACTTAGCGATTTCTAATTCCTCTAATATACTAACAGAAGTCTTTAGAAGCCGTTCACGTTCATTTAAAAGTGCTTTCAAACAAAACTACGTTACCATAGCTTTATTGCTTTAATGCTTCTTACGAGAACTTAAAATTTAAAGTTTAGAATAAAGTTTTTGGAGTTAGTAATGAATTACATTTTTTTTTTCCGACGGTTTTCTCCGTCATTTCGCAACATGTAAAGAGCAAAAATTGCAATTCTGTTTTTGAACGACGCAGCAAAAGACGCAAAAAATGTTGGAGAAATAGAATGAACACGCGAACATGAAATGTCTTTTTCCAATGCAGACTAATGGAAAAAATCAATAAAAATTTTGTTGTGATAATGAAACATATCTATAGTACATGCCTAAACATCAAGCGCGTTTTTTCAGAAAACGATTTCTAAAAACGCCACGCAATATGATTTCAAAAACTTTCATCACTTTCATTGGAACCTTTTAGAATACTTTGGAAACGGCAAAGTTATTCAAATAAGACTTTTTATTGTTTTTAATGGTTTGCAATATATTTTTGGTAAAATGCTTCTTAACTAAAAGCAAAAAAAAATACAAAAGGTAAAGAATTAGCAGGTTATGTTCGATAAGTTAATTTAAACATTGTTTATTACGAAAAAAGTGCTGTCCTTTTTATGCAAAAATTTAACTTTTTTGTTTAAATATTTTCCAATCACACTAAAATCAATATTTCTAAAAATTCTATATGTTTCATCAATTAAAGGCATGTAGAATAAGTGGTTTTCTTTTTTTTTTTTTTAAATTAAAATTTGCGTCAGTTCCACTGCGGGACGCATGGCTCTGTAAATTAAATATGCCTCGAAAGAATGGTTCCGATGTTGCGATTTTTTAGTATTCTTTTTAATTGATAATTTTTGTGTAAATATTTTAAGTTATGCTCAATAACCTACCCTAATATTATTAATCTGCCATCTTGCCACCCATCCAAAAAAATCGTCACAAAACCTCTTTTTTTAGGTTGTTACAGTGGCGTTATTCTTCAAAAATATTTCATATGATAAGAGGTTATTAAAAATTTCTGAAAAACTACATGCTTTAAATACGTCGCCTTAAAGGCCGAAGGTAGAAATGTATCTCGTTTAAGAATGAGAAATAATTTAAAACGTCAATATAATATACAAAGTCAATATAATAATACAAAGTACTAAAAATTAGACATTGATGTCATGTTAAGGATTATTTTTCATAGAAACGCTTATACGGAAAACGTTGGCCATCCGATCAAAATTTTCCTCTTCAGACGAACAGATAAGTTTAAATCGTTTCAGAAAATAATTCGAAGTTTTATCGCTATCGGCTTATCTAAAGTCGTTTTGAATGTTACATACATCCCAACAAACTTAATTCACTCTTACCACAAGTGATATGAAGTACAGAAACACCATCAAAAAAATGGAGTCGCTGTGTATTATATAGAAACTAAGAGCTAACCAATTAAAGCTGTATTATATTAATCAGCTGCGAAAATCCATGCTCACAAAGGAGGAAGGGTATAATTTTATATAACTCAGTCATTAATTCTTGTGACTTACCTTGTCCCGTTGTTTATTCAATTCGTCTTCTTTCATTTTTTCTTGATTATTTTTCTCTTCTAGTTTACGTTCCTTTAAAGTTTTTAATAACTTCCATTTACTACTACTTAAATTACCGTTACTGGATTGGTCAGTACACAATTCTGTGTTCACACTTTTTTTGACCGGTTTAATTTCGTTTATGATCGCCATTTCACCAAAATCATCGCATAAACTTGATGATGTAATTATTTCTGTTTTAGATTCTATTTTCGTGTTATCATCCGTTATTTCAATGCTTATCGCAAACTCCTTTTTTGTTTCATTTGTTACGTGTGAAGATTGAACTGGAGAAGATATGTCGACAGTTTCTTGTGTTGTTGACTTGACAAGATCGCTAACAATTTCAACTGCATTATCATCACAACGATCAAATTCTTTAGTACGCATACTACTTTTGGTATTTTCTAAGACAATTATTGGTTCAATAAGATTAGATTGATCGCTGGTAGATTTTTCAAACATTTTATTTTTTTTAAATGCTTTGTAATTAGGAGCAATTCGACATAGTTGTTTATCAGTCTCGTTTGCAACATCACTTAATTCGGTTGGTGTATCTGGTCCAGATGTAGCGCCGGATGAAATGCTCTGCAATGGCTTTTCGGCATCTAACCATTCAGTTTCATTTGTGCAGTCTTTCTCATCCACAACAATATTTTCAAAAAACATTTCCTGATCGCTAAATTTATCCATTGACGTTGGTTTTATATCGTACTTTTGATTTTCAAGAGCTTTAACGCAAGATTTGGGTGCTTTATATTCTGTAATATGTAGCAATTTACCGTCGTCATCGGACGATAGAGATGAACTAGAAGAAAATGGCTGATGTTCATTGCCCCCGTTTTCAAACATGTTTTCACCCGTCATACTAGAACGTTTCATGCCTCGGCGCTTTTTATAGCGCTTTTGAGGTGCTTTCTCATTCTGCAATCGCTGTTGTTTTTGTTGCTGGCGGTTCTCTTGGTCAGTTCGAGGAATTGTTTCTAGAGTTTGTTCACTACTTTCTTCATGTGGCAGACGAGAATCGCTGATAGCATTTTGAGAACTTACGGTTTTTATTTCTTTATCTTCATAAAAAACAGTTGACGTATCATCCCCGTTAACATCTTGCCAGGCACTGTGAATGTCTGCAACTTTGGTGTGTTTCTCGTGAATATGAGACAATCGTACATTACAGCTGCGTTCATTAAGCGATGTACGGTTAAATTGTTGCCTGGCTTCTGGTTGAAGTTTAACAATGAATTGTAACTCCTGTAGAACCTGACTCATAAGAGCTTTTACCTCTTCGTTTGGCTGATGCTCTTTTAATACTAAATCTTCGCTGTTATTCAATTGATCAATTTGATTAAAAAGTTGCTGGTCAGCAACTTTTTGAGGATCTAAATTTTTCTTTTGCAGCTGTTGTTTTTGCATTTCTAATTTTTGCTGCCTTTCTAATTCATCCAACTGTCTCAGTTCATAGCAAAAGTATTCATCATCTGTGTCAATACTGTCTTCGGTACTTTGTCGACGAGACGATGAAAATGTGCGATATGAGTGTTGGCTACGATTGTCGTCGTCCTCACGGGAATTGCCAACAGCTGGTATTTCAAGAGATTGGGATGCTAAAAGACGACCACTTGTAATACTTTTATTTATGGCGGGGGTTATATTATCGACACTGGCGTGAAAAATGTTATTATTTTCGCTGCTGCCGTTATTAACAGCAACACTAGGCGAACAGTCAGGTATATTATTATCGTCAATAAAGAGTGAATTTTCCTTTTGTAAGTGACGTGGATTATTAATTGAGTTTAAAGGAAAAGCTTGACAGACATGGTTGTCAAACAAATTTGTCTCCTTAACTCTGTTGTTGGCGCTAATATTATTGGAAATAATTTCCACATTTGTAGTTGGCGGCGGTACTACGGTTTGCGCTTCGGACACTTTTGTTGTTGTTGACCTCATATTTTCTATGTACAAGAAAACTTCTGTTGGACTTTGCATACATTTTGCTTGCACTGAAACGGATCTGCTTTTGGCTTCCTTGTCTATTCTCGCATGTATTTCTTGTTGCTCACTTTCTAATAAATTAGGTTCAATGTTTCCCATTTTCGTTTCGAGAAGTTCAACTCCTACCTCCGCTAGTTTATCAATCTCGTGTACTGATTCGTATGTTTTCTTAGAACACTCTGTATTCGTATTGTGTTCTACTTCGGGAGTGACTGTATTTAAACGATCACTTCCATAATCGCTTGCTACGGAGTCATCATTATCCGATGATGTAAAACTTGGCAAATCAACTTCAGGATCGGAAAGACTAATTCCGTGGCGCAAGCCAAAACTGCTCCGTCTGTATGTCTTTGCTTTTTGCATAAAGTTGTTCATAGTTGTCGTGAATGAGCTTCGCTTTTTATGTCTGGAAGTAGTCTTGACAGCTGTCCCATTTACCGAATGTAAGACTATTGAATTTCTATCTCTACTGCTTGAGTGTATATGACGATCTAATGAATTGGACACTACAGACGGATATGAGCAGGCCTGGCCACGCAAACGTACCTTGGGTCGTTGGGTTTCACAATCCCCGGAAGGTAATGACTGCGAGCGATTATAACGTGTTGAGCGTTTAAATCTAAAATTATCTGTTAGAATGTTGCTGATTTTACTCCACATTCGCGGATGCTTATTGTTCTGTTTTTCATTTCCCGACAATATGCTAACTATCGCTAAGCTAGTGTGCACAACCTGATCATTATTTGAAGATCTAGTTCTTAAGGGAGGCATGCAAACACTATAGGGACGTTTACGTCCAAGTGTAACATCTCTATTTTCTGCTAATGCACCATTTAAGTTATCCTGTTGAGGTTGTTCGTGATTTTCAGTGGCTTCCGCAGTAATATCTGCATCCAAATATTCCAATTTAAAACGGTTGTTAGCGTCTGCCATGAGATTCGATGTAGGATAATAAACGAGACGATCTGTTAGTTGCCGTTGTCTATTTTGAAGATTGGTAAGTTTAGGTACCGGCTCAAATCCTGTTACAGTTTTACACCTTACTTCGTCTTTAGCAGTTTTGGACTCTTGAGTTCTGAGCAAATCAGGTGTTCGCCGCTGTTCCAATTGTTGCTGTTGTTGATCCCAAGCCAGCATTTCATCAACCGTTCGAACGTCTGGTTGGTCCTCTAAAACTTCGTGATCAAAAATCCGGAACATAGATTTATTTTCGTAAGCTGAACAAATAGGCATATTTTTTGATAGTTCTCGTATGTAGTTGAGGTTTTCTTCCGTAAATGCATAAGGTTTATCGTTTCCGTCTACTTGGCTATAATGTTGAATGTCATCTATTATTGAAGCCATCGGGAGTTCTTCGGTTTGAATCAGTTCTTCAGCACGTGGACGTATTTGTGGATGTCGTTTTGCTACTAGACGAAACATTTCTGCGTTTATGTTTTGGTACTTGGTGAAAAATGGATTACTATCGCTAACGAGAGCAATCGATATTGGTGAGTTTGGTGACTTCTCCCAACTGGAAACTCCACTCATCGATGAGAGACCTGAATCAGATTTCGTTTGCTTTGGCGAAATGGTCCTTGCCGCACCATTTTCTCGCATCAAACAAGCAGAATCTATTACGAATGGATTTATTGTGATATTTGTATTACTTTCAGAAATATTATGTAAAGGCAAACTGTTGTAGCTTCGGCTGTATTTCGAATATATGTTATTTTTGTATTGAATGTCATGTTCTGGATTATTGGCGGGAGTGAACACTTCCATATCGGGGGCAGGCGGTGGGGGACTCTGGACTTCCGTAATGTCGTCTAAAATATTATCGATTTCGATACCTGCATAATTGCCTATTTTAGTTTGATGCTCGGGATTTTGTAAATGTAGCAAGAATAACATGCTATTATGACGTTCCAAGTTACGCTTTAGCGACTTTATGTACTCGTCGTTGTTGTAAATGTTGTTGGATGATGTATGGTTCAATTCTTTACAATAACTGTGAGTTGATTCTAACAAAAAACGGTCATGGGGTGGGCTCTCGTCTGCGCTGTCGGCCGTCAAAGCATTTGGGATCTGTTTGTTCAGGTGTTTTTTAAAATGCATTTCTTTTTCTTGAGTTTCTAGTTGTTTCAGTTGTTCATTTAAGTTCGTGTTGTTTTCCTCCAGTTGGGCGCTATTGTCCGCAAAGTTGAAGCGAAAGGGGGTACCTTTCACTAGTAACGATGAGCGAGAATACGACAAAGGAACTGTTTTTCTATCTTTTTTGCCTATGCAAGTTTCTCTTACTGCCTCGGCTGCTTTGTTTTTTTCGGCACATTTGAGTTTGTAATTATCGAATGAGTTGCCTACTAATTTCTTTAAAGTATCTATGTTTTTCTCCAATTTTCTTAAAACTAATTCAAATTTTTTTAAATTGTCCCCATCTAAAGAGTGCATTTCTTCCGACAATGTAACCGGATTTAAAAGCAACATAATGAGATTTTTGTCTACTTGTTGAAGCTTTTCGAAAAATAGATGTTTAGAAATTATGAGTCGACGTAGCCGATCAATCTGCTCGGCAGAAAGAACTTCAAGGTCGTTAATTTTATTAATTTCGGACAGCAAAACATCCGTAATGCTATCTATAACGTTGCCATCACAGTTATTATAGTTGTTTCCAGCAAAGCTTGCTATTTGAATTGAGAAGGAAGTTGTAGAGCGATCGCTAGAGAGGTCTTCCTCCTTATTTGGCCTTCCAGTTTCCTTTGAATTAGGGTTACTTGACCCCAGAGCTGACACAATTAAGCCAGTAGCAGAGTCATCATATATTGACAATCGACTAGGTTGATGTAAACAATTAGCGTCTGCCTGAGTTCCAGCGTGAGCTAAGGCGCTTTTTAAATTATTCAACATTTCCATTTCATTTTTATGATGATGCTTCTTCTTTTTGTGTTTTTTGTGCTCTCTTTCTTTTTTATTGGGCGAAGCGGTTAATGTCGCCGTAGTCGTAACTGGAGTTTGGACTGGTAATAGAGTCGAACTTGATAAGTCTTCACATTTCACTGCGAATCCAACATCAATTGTCGAGCGTGATTTTTCTTCATTGTTGATTTCATCTTCATTATCTTCCCGTATCATGTCAAGAGCTGAATTTGTGCGCGTCGATGATGATGAAAAACCTACTAGATATTGATCGTGTTGCTGCTCCGAACGTTGTAAGAGGTTTTCTATGTTACTGAATTCGGCTGCTAGACTGTTCTCGCGATAAGCTTCATTAAGAGTCTTATAAAAGTGTTCATCATTTTTAGTAATATCTCTCGTTAGCATCAAGGGCATCACTCCTCCTCCACTTTTATCATCAATTTGTTTCGATTCGTGATGTGCCTCGCCTGCTTCAGAGACGTTTTCTCGAGAAAACTTAATTTGTTCATTTCCATCTTCCCCGATTGCAGCGGTCCCCATGCAATGTTCTAAATCATTTTGATGATCAGTTGTTTCATTCCTTTGAAACATGCTGCCGTTTAGCAATTGTGAAGCGGTATTTTTCTGGCCTGACAAAAGAATCATTTCTTTAGAAGGAGTAGTTGTCTTAAAAGTCTGATTATTTAGTCCTCTATCAAGTGATATTGTACGGTTACTCACGGATCGTCTATTCAAAATATGTTTTAATAGTTCAGACTGTTGTTCATGCTCGTAAAGATACAAGTCAGCGTTCGAGCATATCTTACGCCGTAACTCACCGTCGATTTCCTGTGTCCTTTGTTGGGATGGCGTACTTATGGCAGGAATTACTCTGTTGGACCGCAGCTTAGCGGCCAAGTCGGGAAATTCAACAGCTGGATCACATTTCAAGTGAGGCGATTTACAGTTAACAACGTCTGCAGTAAACGGCGGAGATATAGTAGTTTCCTTTTGGGATTTTCGCTGCTCTTCTAACAACTTACTCAGAATAATTACTTCATTTCGCATGATTTGATGTTCTGGGATAGGTCGCTCTTGCAAACCGCGCGTATCAAAATCATTGGTTATTTTGTCTGTATTGCCCAGATCGTGACCTAAAAATTTTGGCTGCTGCTCAAGAAAAGCTAAAAAGTCGTCTGTCATTAGATCTTTATCATAGTCTAAATGGTTGTTTGTTGAATGCACCACCAGGTCTAAATGTTGTACTTTCTCTTGTTGCTCCTTAACAGCCATGAGGCCCATTAGATTATTTATCACTGACTGCTGTTCCAGGGATATGCTTTCTAATTTTTCCATGCGTGACCATATCTTACTGTATTCTGTAGATAACATATCCAAACCACGCCAGGCAAATTTCAATTCCGTCTCAAGCATACTTATACGCGTGGCTATCTTGTCCATATAATCGGAGATGATGTAATCGCAATGGTGTTGCGTGTTATAAAATGGGCAAAACTGCCGTTGCATGGATGCAGACGACAGTTCATTTCCATGGGAAAGACGATTGTAACCGCAGGAGGTATTCGAACTCAATCCTGATGAAGTGTTAAAAACGAATGGCTGAGGCGACCTGAATTGATTTTGTTCTTGTGGTTGATGCTGTTGAATATATTGCAAGTTGTCGAAACTAGAATTTTGGATGCCCGCATCCTTCTGATTACAAAGCAGTGATTCAAATTGTTGCTTGCTTTGTTCTGATGCATTGTAACGCAGCTCACTATCGTTGGAATCTGCTACGTTTAATAACTGATAATACTTTGGGGAACTGTTAAGTGAGTCGTACTGATATTGCGATAAATTTTCAGCGGTCATCATATAGCCATCAATACCTGCGCTTCGCTGCATTAGTTCAAAATTTGATTGCTTCGGCAACGAGGTCAGTGACATTTTGTTTTATTTTTTATAATGGACCACTAATGATAGAAATTTTAACGTCGAATACTTAACATTCTCGGAAGACTAACTAATTATAAACACAAAATTTGAATTAATCTCTAATGTTATATATAACTGAAATACACTAACAAACCCATACATGTTAAAAAATATATAGTCCAAATCTTAAAAATATTTCGTTCAAATATTTCAAACAAATCTTACTCCAAATTTTTATAAAGCTAAACAAGTGGTTATAGATTTTCAAGCTTTGCCTATATTTGTATCAAATTATGCGTCCATGATGTGTTCTTAATTCATTATCAACGCTTTGCCACTCATAATACATTCTGGCCTTAATACTGACATTTCATGTAAATATGTATGTCTTGAAAAAGAAACTCTAATATGACCATTGAACAATAACATATTAAAGTTCACAATACATGGGTAGTTATTTCCCAAAAATCGATTGTATGCAAAACGCAGAGCAATCGGATGTGTCCATACGCCCGTATGTCATTATTGATTCCCACTGTTTGGCTGTAGGCAACAACTTTAAATGAAAAAGTTATAAAATAGGTCATTATTTCCAAAGATGAGTTCTTTAATATGTAAGTTTGTGTGCACATACGCATATTTATAATGGGGATTGGGAAAAACTGCAATTGTGTTGAGACAGCTAAGTATTGACAAAAATTTCTTTACATGGCTAAATTTAAATTAAATTTTAAATTTTATTAGTTATTTTCTGTTTTTCAATTAGTTTCATTTCGTTGTGTTATTTTTAACTATTCCTTATAAGCGAATACCAGATGTGTAACTATAAAGTATTTGGTTTTTGACAGGGAAATTCAACGCTTGCAGTTTATTCAAATAATTCTTTTTTTTCCATTATACTCGCATTTACAAAAATTTTGGTTCAATCTTGCATTTTATTCGTAGTGTTTTCTTTTTATAACTTTTGGGAAATATTTTAATTGATTTTTTTCGTAATGTTTAACAATTCTTTAAAGTAAACTCTGACTTCGATTCCAGCGACTTTCTACGGACAACCGAATAAATAAGTAAATGAATTAGAGAGCTTACGAGCTTAGACAAGACCGAAGAAATTTGTACGTCATAAAACCCCGTTCTCCACTATAAATTTGGTTTCCATACTGCTGCTCCATGCAAAGAACAAAAATTGAACGAAGTGAAATCAACGAAACAAATAAAGCTCTTTTCAGCGAATCAAAGCTTGCGCAATACCAACTATATGGCAACATTGTTAAACACTAAAACAACCCTTTTATCTACATAGAAAATTCGGCAACTATACGGCAGTGTAAAGCAACTGTTTTATTATTTTGACCTAATTAAATGACGTCTTTCTACGCCACCACCGTTTAGAAATAGATACCAATTTATTTTAATAATTTTAAAACAGTCTCGTTAGAGTTCCTTAATTACGTTTTCTCGCTACTTAGCTTTAAGGCAAAAATGTGTATGCGTTTTAAAAAACAGCAAGTCAGGCTAACAGTAGCAAATACAGCCTTACTGTTAGACAAATGTTCGCTACAATATTGTTAACTTCTGTAGTAAAACAACACAAAAAGATTTCTGTATCATGTTTTTGTTGGTTCACCTACGCATATCGACGTGTATATGCGGAAGTATAGTAAGGGCCTAAACTCAGCATAGAGAAATTTTCGTAAAGTAAGGTAAACTGCTATTTTTACTTCCCTGTGTCAAACAATTTTCTAAATATTCGATTAATTTAAACATGTATTTGTGTAAGAACTAACACAAGAATTTTTGGAAATATTTATCTGGATGTTATATTAGTCATTCTATCGAAAAAATTTACCTATAAAATATGAAACTAAGACAAAAATATCTTGATGAACTTAGCGTAACAATACGTTTTTATTTCTATTTGCAAGATTTGAATTAATAATCTTGCAGCAAAAATATTTGCACACAATAATTTCGAGTTAACATATAAACCTATTATTGAAATTGAAATAGATTCTTAACTTTTTAAAATTAACATTAAAATTTAAATGTGAACCCTATGCATGTAAGTATATACATCAAAATCAATCAAAAAATATGCCAATGTTATGAAAAAGAAGAGTTAAAACAATTTTAAACGTTGTAGCCTCGCCGAATACATTTCTTCCCGCATATTTCTAAGAAAATAGAATAAATAAACCCTGTCGTAAAATATTTGAAATTATACCCCTTTGGCATATTTTTCGTAAGAACCTTCACATGGGAGCACGCCCAAAACGAAAGCCAACGTGACCAGAGTTTAATAAAATTAACTTTTTTCGTTAAAAGTTTATTTATTCTCCACATATTTTCGTCATAAAATACTCAGAATTATACTTTGTTAGCATATAAAGGCTAACATTTCATGAGAACGCTTGAATTGAAACGGATGTGAAAATATATTGCTCTACATTATCCAAGCTTACAAGGGTAACTTTATATGCAAAATCGCATTTTCGCGCTTTTACCATTTCTGTTATAAAATACTAAAAATTAAATCTTGATGCCATATAAAGATTAGCTTTAAGTTGGCGCGTTATACATTTACTTTTCTGTATGGATTCTATATGGACTGTAGTGATTTAATTTTAAGATCTCTTTAGTATACGCGTTCTCATGAAAAAAAGCTTTAAAGGATAGCTGATAAAAAATGTAAACTTCCCCCCACGGTAAGTTTTAAAATAAGAAATAATAAATATTATTTTTAGATGTTCGTGTGTATACCAAATATGCTTAATCGGCATCAACGAACTAACAACCTATTAATCTGCCATGCTTATTAAGACCCTATAGTTTTCAAAGTAGGTAAGAAATCTTTTCTTTTCAAGGATAACATTTACACTGTTACAAACTGTTACAAATATGTGCGAAGGCGCGCACAAACGTGGAAGCAGATCATTGTATATATTAAAATAAAAAAGACATAATAGGTAGAAGTTCTTAACATTTACGTATCAATGTTTCATTTATCAAAAGTATATGTAATAAAATGACTAAACACAGATAACGAGTTATTGTTTACTTACATTCAGTTGAATGATAATTTTGTTGAAGGCCCAATGCCATCGTTGACGAGCAGTTATCTCCGGTTTACGCTTAGGGATCTGCATGTGTCCGCTAACAACTTCCTCAGTTTCACCGCGGGTTAATTTATTTTTGCGAATTTGTAAAATCTGATGACCTGGATACATGTTGAGATTTTGAACGTCGTCGACATCATCCATCAACAGTATATTGCTGGACTTGCGACTGAGAGATTTAGCTGGAGAAACGCCGCTTTTATCACTGAGCACGATTGACGATAACTCGTCCTCTTCCATAATGATGCTGTTTTGCTTTCTGATTTGTTGATGTGCTTGTAATTGATTTGCCAATGTGGTGGTTAGATTGGCCACAACTAAATCTTCTGATTGCGTTGTGTGCTTCTCGGTTTCTAAAGAACGATTAATCTTGTCTGTTGAACTTGGGTATATTCCGGTAACACTACCACTTGAGCTTTCATCTAGATAATTACCACTATCCTCACTGGGGTACATATCATCCACGTAGTCAAGTGATGTTTCCACCTTACGCACATCTTCATCACTGTACTGTAATGACTTTTGATACACTGCAGGCTGCTGTTGTGGCTGCTCCTTTGGCGATATATAAAATTGGTTGCCATTATCAACTCTTAATATTTCCTGAGTTTCCCGTTGTTTGTTATTTTCATCAATTTGTAGATATTTGTATTCATCCTCTTCGTTAAAATAATCGTCGCGATAATCATAACCACCGTTTGCGTGTTCATAATAGCTACTAATGAGATGACTGGCGACCCTTTGGTCGTCTAAAACTTTTGTCAATTTTTGCGAAGTTATGTTATATTCGTGTTGTTCGTTATCAACGTCGTAGTTAAGATCGTGCCTGATATCTACATCTTTGTCGGTAATGAGCACATCTTCTTCATCAGTGTCATAAGTTTCTGTTGGTTGTTGTTTTATTAAGTAGCCCGATTTTACAGGGTTAATAATGGGTAGTTTTTTGCCAGTGGATGCAACGACTGGCACCGTTGGGAGGTATTTCATTTGGTGTTGATTTTGATGGTCGTTTGTCTGATATGCTGGATTTTGCTCGTAATTTAGTTGTTGCAGATTACTATTTTCATAACTATCATCGCTGGTGATTGAATATGGGCTGTGTATGTGTTGTTGTTCTAAAATCACTTCTCTCTTGCATGTAGTTTCAGTAGTTCCAGTGCTTTCAGTAGTTGCGGGGATTGTTTCCCTATTAGGTATCAACTGATGCGTCTGTTGTTCGCCCTTAATATTATTAGAGTTTGGTACTTTTTGCACAACCGCGCTTGCAATTGAAGCCCCCTGATTAACTGCCTGCGTGGCTGATTGAACAGCGGCAGCTGCTTTTCCTAAAAATGTGCCAAACATCCCACCGCTGGCAGGTTTTGGTCCTGTTACGCTAACCGCTGTTCTAGTAGTTGGTGGCGTAGGTATTTGAGAAGCTACTTGTGACAACGACGACAAAATATTTTTAGTCTTCTTTGTAGTTTTCATCGTTTCAGTAGTCGCTGCAGAAACGACAAGCGTACTTGGAGTAGTGAGCGCGATCACTCCTTGCTTACCATCAATAGATTGTGGTCCGGCCACTCTTTGATCCTCTACGTAACCATTCCTATCATAGTTTACTCCAAAATTTACATCGTTCTCTGTAACGGTTTTGTCTACATCGTATAGTTTTGTTGCCGATTTAAAAGGTGGAACGAATGTTTTTAACCCCGCTTTGTCATAATCATCACTGCTCGTCACATGATAAAATGTAGAGGACTGAAGGGTTTTGTGTAAATCCTCAGTGTCTTCAACTTTCCTGTTATCTTCTTCATAAGTTGTGATGCAAATATTATTGTTGAGTAATTTTTCATCTAAACTGAGGTTATTCTCACCACCGCATTCTTCCTTGACGGTTTGTGTATTAGAAAGGCTTGTTTTTAAGTCAGAATTGTTAGGCATTGGTGTCGTCGTCAACGTAGATATCGTACTATGTTCAATAGCTAATGTTTCCGAAGAAAATGCACTCATTGCCGTACTTGAGGCCGTTGTCTCTGCTGTTGTTGAAATATGTTTGTTGCCTCCGCTCAACAGGTTGCCAACATTTGGTACCAATTTCGAAGGAAAACTGAAACCGAAACTCTTTCTTGTATTGCAGGATTGTTTTTGATTACTGCTGGTGGTGCGACCACTTATAACAAGTCCATCAAGACCATCTTTCAAACCCTTGGAAAAATCGTCCAGCAGATTAGAGGCCTTGCCAGCAACCACAGTTGTTGTTGCTGTAGCACTTTTATGTGGATCCCAAGGAGATGACTTTGATGACGGAACTTCGCTTTTTGATGCTATTGCTGACGGCTTGTTATCAATACCTGCTCTAATGACATCGGTGGTAATCTCACTAGTAGTAGCGTTACAATTTGCGTCAGTAACACAATTTACGGCGTAAAATAAACTATTGCCTTCTGTTGGGGCGTTCAAAATTGTATCACTGACTTCTGGAAAAACTTGTATGTCGGTTGATTTTGAAAGTAAAGGCATTGTCGTTGTTACAGCGCTGGTTGTTTGCTGCACTTCGGACTGATTGGTGATAGTCGAAGATTTCATTAAGAAGTTTAAGTCTACATCATAACTTGTATAAAAGCTGTTATCAAAACCTACTGTTGTCAAAAGAGCTTCACTTGTTTTTGAGTAGGGTGCAACTGATGAAGAATCAAATGTTTCGAAGCTTAAATAATCATTACTTGTATTATTTAAAACGATGCTGGTAGCAGCAGGAATGGAGTCCGGAAATTCCGCTTTGTTTTCTTGTACTGTTAGCTCTGATAGTGCGTTATTTTGATCATCAATGACAAGCGATTTTTTTTCCGCTTCAGTAGGTGAAAAAGTATCGAGATCACTTAATTTGTACATGCTTAAATAATTCTTAGAATAGTCACCAAACGAAGTTAAGAGCGTATCGCTAATATACACTGGTAGATCTGCATCAATCGGTGCAGTTGTCGAGATTGTTGTAAGTGTAGACGTAGTAGATGTGTGGCTACATGTGTTATTAAGACTTTTTAAATAGTCTTCATATGTTATTGTGGTAAAGTCAACAACTGGACTATGTTCATTTAGTGTACTTTGTGTGGACTTTTTGAGAGTAGGGCTTGTACCTACTGGCAATGATTCAAATACCCTGAAATTTGTTGTAGGCAAACTATTTGTATACAATGATGTTAATGATGATGACATCATCACATCAGTGCTGCATTTTGTGGTTGTGATTATCGGACACGAATTATTTAAAGTTGAGGACTCAGCCACATGTATTGAGCTCACTTGTGGCGACTTTTCAGCCGTTGTTACTCTCATATACGTTGTAATTGAGGGTAAAACGGGAGCTGCTGTAGAAGGAAACGTATATGCTTTTACAAAATCATCTGATTTATTTAATGTATATAGACCCTCTATTTTCGAATTGACGGTTACTGTTGTGGTTGATGCTAATGTTAATGAACACGGCGAAGCTATCGTTACTGACGATGATATCGGAGGTAATATGGAAGATTCAGTTGTAATCTCGGGCGTTATATCTGTACTTAATGATACCACTGTAGTTAGTGGTAATACTGGCGGGGTATGCGCAGTCGTGAGAGATGTGATGCTTTTATAACATGTGCCTCCTTTATTGTCGTCTGGGAATGCACTCTTAAAACTGTACTTAGTGTAATCATTCTTGAAGTAAATATTTTTGTTGTTACTGTCAGTGTTGTCAGTGTTTTCATTAGTAACGCTATGATCCAGATTACTGTGACCAAAAGTTTTTTTCAATACGATAGCTTCATTGTCGCTAATGGTTGCTATTTCAGGAAACACTGCTGCAGTTAAAATCATATTAGAAGTAGAATTATTGTTAATACTAACGTCACGCGATGAGAATTGTGATGATGAGGATTGAAGATCTATATGACTTTCGATGGTATTAGGGTCAGTTTGTTTAACAAAACATGGATCTAGAAAACTTGCAGGTTTCGAAATGGAGAAAAATGAGGGAAATGTTAAATTGTTGCTACTACTTGTCGTGTATGTTGTTGATGATATGTACGAATTTAAACAGTTCTTTTCACCGAAAGCGTCCTCTACAGTGAAATTAGATGTTTTCGTCGTAGTTGATATTGTGGTTAGTGGTGTTGTTGATGCAGACGGAGGTTCTCTCAATGGCTTGAGGTCACAATTTCTCGTGTTTTCTGTTTTCGCTGCCTCTGGATATGTAGACGCAAATGCCGCTGTAGATGTTTTGTTCCTTATAAACTCATCCGCAAAGTTTTCTTTCATTATTAATGTTTCTTCTGATTTTATATTATATTTCTTAAAATCAAAGAAGTCATTTTCATTGTTGTTGTTGTTTTTTGCATCATTATCAAGTGTTTCCCTAGTAAAATCATAGCTACTCTCGTTGTTGAAATGAAGCCGTTTATTTTCATTACCATTAAAAAGAAGCGTACTTGAATCAAAAGAGTTGGCTAATGACGGCGTTGCCGTTGTCGTCACAACTGTTTCCATCGCTGTTATCGTTTTCGTGGTAGTCAAAATGGAGTAGGAAGATGGAGGAGGTGAAATGGTTGTTTGTGATGATGTTGTTACTTCCAATTTTGTTGTTGGTTTTAATGCTGTCGAGTTTGGTGGTACAGATGTTGGCGACGATGATAATGATGTCAGCGATGTTGTGGGTAATACGAACGATAACGTATTGTAAACTCCAGGTGTCTCCCCTGTTTTTGTTCGGGTACTAGTGATTGTATGTGTCAATGCTGAATTTAAGCTTTGCGCTGTAGATATTGTAATAGGTAGTGTATCATCTTTACTAAAGCACGAAGATGAATCTAGTAAGAATGCTGGTGGTTGTGGCAAGTGTTTACCCAAGCTCGGATATCGCGTCGTCGTAGTTAATGGGGCAACTGGCAGACGTTTGGGTAACTTTTTAACGATTGTATTCAATGTCGGCACCGCCATAGCCTCTGTTGACATTGGCGTCTGCGATGCAACTATCGGAGATGACGACGATAACAGTATAGACGTTGATGTAGCTAAGGTTACTGATGAAAAAGCAGTGGTATTGCCTAAACTTCTGGAAGCGACCAATGGAGGTAAATCGGTATTTTCGCATATGTAGCTTTTGGTCTCTCGGTTGTCATCTTTTGTTGAATATATCTGATCGATGGCATGGCTGGCACTTGTCTTAAGACTCTTAGACGTCCCTCCTAATTTTTTACTTAATTGTTGTGGCGACATACGAGTCTCGCCGCTAGCTATCACAGAAGCAGTTGTCATAGCTTGAATAATCGAAAAACGACGCTTTTGTAGTCCATGCAGTTTATGTGGTGCGATATTTGTTGTTGTGGTGGCTGTGGTTGTGTCGCTATAGATAGACGCACAGTCGCTGGAAAAACTGAATTCAGCATCAAAAGACGATTGATGCATATGAATAGCCATTTGTGGGCGTGATTCCTTCAGACAATAATCAGAGTAGTCGGATGCACTACTGTTTATGTGTATGATATGAGCTGTGTCGCCATAATAATTGTACTGGTTGCTTATTGTCGCTAATGTCGTCGCGGTGTCTTTCCTTTCAGTCGTTCCACTTGAGGTATCTTCAAATAATTGGCGCTTTAAATTAATGCAAGCATTTACTTGGGGCCGTGACAATGCACGCAAAGGCACCACCGGCAAAAACTTATTCGCACTACGAATGCTACTGCCACACACAGTCGTGAGTCCATAATCATCAGACTCATCACTAACGGGGTAGGGTGGCATTATAGACTTCTTATGCGTATTGTCATAGTCTTTGCCCCAAGCAGGATTGGCTTTGTCAATACCAACACCAACATCTGGTATTGAAGGCAGATTGGCACCTTCACCGTCGCAGTTAATCGGTGGTCTATTGTACATGCCATCCCAAGTAGCACTGCTGCTGTGTGGCTGCTCCGGCAACATCTCTGGCAGAGTTTTCAACGTGTGACCCAGTTCGTCGTGGGTGTCACTGTTGATAAGACTCCAATGGTCGTTACATTCGTATTCATCATCGTTCTTCATCCCACTTCCACCATCGTCATCGTTATTGGTCAAAATCATATTCTTGGTATTGCTGTCTTCCTGAGGATAGGCATTATGGTGAAACATTAAATTATCGGTAGCCATCGTACACTGGACATTCATAGTATTATATTTTTCGAAGGTTTTCCTATTATTAGCCATTGTCATAGGTACGAGAAATGGCTTCTTGTAATTAACTCCGTTACTGGTCGACGAACACTGCTTGCCGCATTCAGCATTATCGTATGTGTGGAAGAAAGTTTTCGCAACACCACGATCATAATTGCTATAACTATGTAAAGTGCTACTAATTGGTCGGCTATTATAGGATAAGGCATCAATTTCATTGAAATAATTATCGTTTTGAGAATAAGACTGCAACGACACATAAAAACACAAAAAGAATTCACGAATAAGTCTTGGTATTCGCAGTTTATACTATATTATAAGCGCGTATAAATATAGAATCGACAATTTTAATTCAAGAAGGACGCGGCAAAAGATTTGGGCTAAATATTTGCTGGAAATCGGGTATAAATTTATAATTATATATTTATATATATTTATATATATGTATATATATATATATAAATATAAATTTGTATACATTAATACGTAGTATCGCTAGCAGATATATTGTAGTAAGGTCAATCGATATTCTGTAATTAAAATGTATCTTGTTTTTAATTGTTTTAACTATAGATTAACGCTAGACAATTGAATGTGTTTATTAGTATTAAATAGTTTAACGAATTGCCCTTACCTTTCCTACGATCGCTTGTACAGATTAGAATTTATAGTTGGGAGTAGACTTTAAATTTCAAATAAAATATATTAATAAAATTCTCAAACCACAAATTCTATTTTATGCAATAATCAATAAAATATATAAATGCGTATGTACACATTTATATTGGCCTATTTTTTCATATCAATGGCTTCCGCATCCACTGATAGATTCATATTGAGGGTGTAAATAAATTTCTGCTAATTTGTTTGGTAACATTTAAGCCATATTACAAAAAAATTGCACGAAGTATTTTATTTAAAATTGTGTCCATCGGTTGCTACAGCGAATTTTCCCGTGCACAATGGAGGCTAAGCTCCGAGAAATAATACATCATCAATTATGGCCCGTGGAACTTAGGTTTCCTGAATGGATAAAACGCTTAATGCTGGGAGAACCAAATAATAATGATATTACAATAAATTTAGCAATGCCTCTGTAATGTATAGCTAGTTTTCTGTAAATGAGGAAACTCGTCAATCAAGAGAGATAAATTGAAAACATTCACTAATGGTGTGCGAGGAATATTAGCACATATCATGTGGACACAAGATAGAAATCTATTCGTTAGCGATCTAAATTCTAAGTTATAGAGGGCAGCAAAAGCTCCTTCCTTTAAAAGACCAATGCGATGAAAGACGTCTAATAACTTTATATCAAATATGTAACCAACTCCGCTGTATAACTGATTTCAAAAAGTCCTTGGATAATAGGAAACATGCACGAATTTCAACAGTGCCGGATGGATCCTTATTGTCATAATGTGTATAATGTATTGGGAGATAGTGTATTTTACGCTTCGATTCAACAAAGTTTGCAGTCATCACCTAACGAGACATCTCTTAATAGAGAACCGGATTTATTTACGAAGTACTATTTTATTGTGAAATTGTCATTTTTTAATATTCTAGGAATAACATCACCCGACATAAAAATTAATATACGAATTGATATATCCTTGAATAAAGAATTTTGTTACAGAAATTAAAACTCGCCTTGAGCTACATAAGGCAAAAGGAATTGGGTATGTATTCCTTCGGTGGTGTTTATAAAAACGGCAAATACGTTATATATATAACTTTACCGGATGATGGAGGAACAAAGGAGAAAAGACCTGATTATCATTTAAACTAGTACGACCCTATACGAATTTAACATGAATTGCATTATAGAAAACTGCCATTTCAAACAGATAAAAGTTATGTAGCGCCAACAGCACACTGCCGCCTCCACAGAGTGCGCATTCTGACCATATATTGTATAATATTCCAAAAGATTTCTGAATTATAGTTTTTAAAGATTTGATAGAAGGTCATTAATACACAGCAATTCTTATGTTGTTTTTTATTGATAGATACGGCAGAAGAAATAATAGTTGTACTTGTGTTGAGAGGTTTATTGTGAGCAACAAAATTCCTTACAAAAGCACCTTAAGGCCGAAAGTTTTCGTGTGTTTGTTATTGTGCAAAATAATCCGTGGAAAATATTTATGAAAATAATTCGAAAGTGCATAAAGCGATTGGCGAGGTTGGTGTCTCATCCCAATATATAAACTAGTTTCGTTGTAAACTGGTTTCGTTGCTCTCTGTTGGGCTCGGTGGAGTAATTTATTTCAACTGAAAAATTTTTCCTATTTACAATTATGAAGACACACATAGTTACCTTTTGCTGACTAGTAAGTCAGTGAAAACAACAACGCCTTTTCAACAACATTAAACATGCAGTTGATAGCATGTTTATATAATCCTTGTCAAAAGAAGACGAGTTCGAGTTCCGATCGATTCATGACGTGTTGGCTGTGTGCGCGTCATGGTCACCCCAAATGTGATGGCCTGCTTGGGAGGACGGCGGATACTGTAGTGGACAGCACAAAAGTGCTGAAATGGTCTTGACCTGATTGTAGAAAAAAGATATTGAATTCTATACACTATTTGTACAAACGAAGATGGGTCTAGCCAATGCAAAGAAGATGCTTGTGGCCGCATTGGGCAAGTTTAATAGTTTCCAGGTAGTTGCTGGCCTTTGAAGATTGCGTATTACTAAAAAGTGCTGAGCCAGAAAATTTGAACGTCTTATCCACGGCACGTAAAGAAGTTGAGACGTTCAGTGTGGCTTGTCCACAAACTCAATTAGCACCGGTTCAAATCGTGATGCCAGCAGTGCAAAAGGAGGGACCTCAGGATAAGGAACAATAGGCATTTCCGCCGATTGACCTGTTCGCAGTGGATCTGATGGACTTTACTTTACCAAAACTACTCATTCCGTTATTCTCATCTGGTAACTTGTTCGCCCTCACTGGGGTACAGGCTCAGCAGAAAGATATGACCGTGCCTGTTAAGCAGAATTCTCTAGCAGCAAACGAGACGACGAAGAACTCAAGCAGTGAATTCACAACTGCTTGTTCTATATCTATTAGTAATGATGGCATTGCACCTGGAATCCACAAATGATATCAATCAGGTAATCGATCTCTCATCCAAGAAAGATAATAGTATTTCTGATTCCTTGAAGGCAATCGACAATAGCAAAGCTATCCATAAGTTGGGAGGCTCTCCTAACTTAAGTTATGCCGCTATGGCGAGGACGTCTCCATTCAGTAAATCTAAATTCTCCCCTTTCAGTTCTGGTGAGCTGGCAGTTCAACCTGCGGGATTAGTACGTACATGCCTGCCAATTATTAATACCCTACCCTTGAACTTTTGTGTTCCTGATAACGTTTGTTTGAAGGCAGTACCTTCTAACAAGGCAATTTTTGTGTCCAGGCTGTTGCCTGACACGTCGATGGATAATGTAAAAAGTTATCTTGCTTCAAAACCCCATCTGTAGATTTGAAGATGGTTAGCATATTTAAGTTGACCTCTTCGCAGCCCCGAGCAATTTCGTCGTTTAAGCTTTTGGTTCCCACTGAGCATACCGAAACGTTTTTAAATAATTCCAGCTGGATCCTTAATTATGGAATTCTTGACTAGGAATCGGCAACGAAACATGAACATGGGCCGACACTCGGCTACAAAAAACTAAAAGCTTCTTTGGCCCATTAACATTCACATTCATCTATCAAAATGTTAGAGGCCTCAATTAAAACATTCTCTCAATTTTCTTAAGTTCAATTTGCACAGAGTTCTCTTGTTTGGTCTTTACTGAAACATGGTTAAAGCCTGACTTACTTTCATTTGAAGTTTTTCGTAACTCGTCGCAGGTATTCAGAAAAGATAGATTAGATCGCATAGGGGATGGGGTACTAATTGCTGTATCAGCTTCAGCCCCGTGCTACTTGAGCGATTCTCCTACTCCTTCTGGCATAAAATTTATCGCCATTCGGTTGATACTAGAAAATAAACAATTTTACATAACTTACTCCTACATTCCACCAAATGCAGATAATTCAATCCACATGACACATGCTCCCCTCATCAAAGGTTTTGTCGATAACTCAAAACCTACGGATATAATCATTGTGTTGGGGGATTTCAATCTGCCACAAGTAACTTGGAGTAGTAACACATCTGATAGACCTAAACAGTTTTTTAATGAACTATATGTATGTAATTTATTGCAATATAAGCGTACACGGAATGGTAATGACAGACTATTAGACCTGTGCTTTGCCAATGTCCCGGAGATGGCAGTACCTCGTTGTCGTCCTTTCAGCTTTACATCATCCAGCTTTAAGTATAACTCTTCGCCAATGGCACGATGGACCGTGGATAAATACTATGGATCAAAATCCATCTTTAACAAACAATCACTATGATTTTAAGAAAACTGAAATCTTTTCTTTCTCACATTAAGGTTGATTTCTCCGTAGGAAATATGGGTACTGTAATGTCGCCGGTCTGTAGTGAGTTAAACACTGCTATTTCTGTGGCTGCTCCAATCAAGTATCTATGCCCTCGAAGCAGCTGTCCTCTGTGGTTTAATAGTGCAATAAAATATCACAAAAATAGGAAAAACAGAAGTTTTAAAAAATTTTTGAAAAGTGGTTCTGCTTTCGATCATCTTACTTACTTTACTGCAAGAAATAGATTTAATTATGTCAACCACCTATATAATCATAGACACCTACAGCTTATAAAATCATCATAGCTCGTTAATCCTAAACTATTCTTTACGTTCGTTAATTCCAAAAGGAAATGTCTCTACATATCCCTCCAAAGTTTCTTACAATGGGTTGGTGTCTGTCCATGGGATTGAAACAGCAGACCTGTTTGCTGACTGAAACTATTCAACTGATAAGTTTGATCCAAGTTCACACTACCAGTATCTGATAGCTTACCCGCTCTTGATTTCCAAGTTAGCCATTTCCGTATATGATATATTAGATGGGCTGACCTCTCTAAAGTATAGTTATGCGCCTGGATCTGATGGGATTCCCTTGAGTATTCTTAAATCATGCTCTGTTGAGCTACGTGGTGTAATTTCAAAGGTCTTTAAATTGTCCTTGAAATTAGGTGTTTTCCCGTTGCGTTGAAAAAGCTTTCTGATTGCAATTTGCAAAAATGGAAACAGGCACCATGTAGAGAAATACAGGGGCATTTCCAAGTTGAGTCTCCTACCTAAATTGTTTGAGCGTATAGTCAGCCCAGCATCTAGCTTTTCCCATCAAATCATATATTTCTACTTTTCAGCATGTCTTTCGGAAAGGAAGATCTACGGTCTCGAGTATATTAGAGTTCACTTGCCAGATGTCGAAGGGCTTTACTGGTGGCGCGCGCACGTCATATGCACTGACTTTAGTAACCATTACTTACTGATTTTTAAACGCCAGGCCTAGGGTTTTCCTACTCATTTAATGAAATGGATAAGTTCTTATCTAAAAAATAGATCATTCAGGATTCTTTTTAAGTGCATTTCCTCGAATGAATTTCCTGTGACGCCGGGTGTACCGCAAGCCATTTAGGACCCATATTATTCAACTTATACCTTAATGACTTGCCATCGGTGATCAAATCCAGTCAAATATTAATGATGATGATGATATTAATGATGATGATGATGTTAATCTGTTTAACACATTTTCCTCGGAGGTGGGTTCGCGTCAACTTCAAAATGATCTAAATCATTTGGTCGCACGGTTCTCGGTGAATTTTATGAAACTAAATCTAAATAAATGTAAGAAAGTGTCGTCATATAATTCGGGATGGGACCCATATGAAAATAGGTTACAACTGATATCCTTAACTTCACTTGAGAGACGCAGAGAGAATGGTACCGTTGATTCGCCGACCTTACTTGGGGAGATACGTTTTAATGTTCCCAATCGCCCCTCTAGGCCCTTTATATTTATTAAGCTTAATCATTTTAAATACAATTACGAGCTTTTTAACCCGCTCAAAGTTTCTTGTAGTAATTTAAATGAAGCCTACCACTTGATCACAATTTCTGATTCATTAAAGACTATCAAAACAGTGTTAGTTAATACAAGGGATTTTCCAATGTCCCATTTAAATTAGCTTCTAATCAAATAAGTTGCAAATTTGACAGTAAATTTGGCTCTACCGTTGTCGGTTGCCATGATTAACAAATTTGGGTTTACTCGCATCTAGGTTCTGCATTGGTTCTTTGGAAGGGAGGTGCACCGTTGCAACCGGCTTGCATGCTTATTTATTTACATATGAATCTTAAATTTATATTTTAATTTATATTTGTAATTTGTAGTAATTATGGCTGCTATCCCAGTACTCCACTAAGTACTATTAAGCCTACTACTCTAGTATTTACCTATCCCTAAATCTTATAAGTATATATACCTAAGAGTTACTGTAATTCCTAATACGTATAAGATAGTCTCTCATAATTAATGTAACTCGACAGTTGAAATGTAGTAGTTGAGTTTTTTCTCTAAGTTAAATAAATAAATAAATAAATAAAAAAAAAAACAATATTCCCAAATGTACTTGCGGAACAGATATATTAAATCAGACAACTTTTCATAATTCGTAGTTAAATCTTGATATAAGCACAACTCCATGTATATTTTTATTCAAGTTGTCTATCGAAATTTTTAACAAATATTGACAAAAACACTAAGGTAGTTGGCACAACACAGTTAAAAATGATTTGAACGGCACGGTGTTATGACCACTCTCCTATATGCACAAATTTAAAAAGTCTAATAATAATAATAGATTCAAGTAAATTTTAATTGGACGGGGGCGCTTTTGAACATTCTCCCATACCAACGAGTTCACAAAAAATAAGTCTTTGTGTGACAACAATCTTGAACTTTTACAATTTAAGATTGCAATTGGTTCATATAAACTAATTTGTGCCTTTAGGCCACCTAAGTCAGGATTTGGAGATTCTTCCCAGACCTCTTGAGAGATAAGCTTTTATATAATAACAACCTAATTGTGGATATTTGGTAAAATATAGCAAATTGATTATACCAATTTTGAATTATGATTTGAAATCTCTCCTATATAGAGGTTCCCATCAAAAGTGAATATATATATGGTAACCAGGTAAGTTTTTTTATGGGGAAAATATGTAATTCATTTATGTTACGAGGAAAATAAGTAAAGTATATTACGCGAAATGGTGTAGAAAACCTACCTAAGAGTCGGCCTTATCCAGCTATAATGTTTTTACTTGTTTTTACTATCGTTTATTAGGTATTAAGCACGTCGGGTTACTCCTCACAATATTTTTATCAATTCCTTCTACAGCAATTTTGTAAGTCTTTCACATCAGCTACCAGACGTATAGTCCTTGTTACAATACAAAAAAATAAAAAAATACTTAATCGTCCGTCTGAAATTGATGTGAATTAGCACACATACAATACGAAATTTATAATTGACTTTTACATAATTAACCTAAACTAATAAGTATATTGTGTTGTAAGTTATATCATTTAAACTTTCATTTATGAACATCGCTGCATCACATCTCTCTGGAAACGTCAGCCTGTATTCATGCTTACCGCCGAAAGCTCGTTTCGATAAGCATTTAGATTCTTAATTAAGCTGCCTTATTTCGCTAGCCCTCTCAAACTCACAATGCCTGAAATGGAAAGTTAAAAGTTGGTCCTCATTTTCTTTGCTCAAATTAACTAATATAAGAAATTATCGGGTAAGAATTGAAAATTTTAAAACATATTCTTAAATAAACTATTACATCTACGCATGATTTCGTGTGAAAATTTCAATAAATTTTGTTGTTTGTTTGTTGTTACCCTAAGCTTATCGAGCTCCACAGCATACAGGATATGTAATAACATTTTGAATACGGAAAAAGTAGAAGTTGTGGTAAAAAGCGTATAGCTTGTGTGAAGCAATGGCCTTGACAATGGTAACAATGCTTATCAGTGTTTGTTTGCGAAAATTTATTGATATTCGAATTTCCTCTGATGTTAGTCAACCGGCACTACCATCAGGCTTTTAAGTCTCTTAGAGGAGCAGTTGAAGCCGATAAAAATGTAATATAACCTCAATATCGACCAATATATCATTAGGAAACGTTTAAAAAAGCTCGATTTTTTCTACGACTGTATAAATTTGTGTTAAGTAAATATAAATATTTGCAATTGTCACAAAAAATTGTTATCAGTCTTATGATTTTTGTTTAGATACCTACTAGCAACTAATTTGATCGACGAACTATTAATTTAAAATTGTATATTATATATAAAATATTCTATGAACCACATTATTGGTTTTTCTTTTTCGGATTAATTACATTAAATTTTGTAACACATTTTTTTAGGAATTACTAAAAATGTACCTCTTCTTATTATTCCAACGTATTGAAAACGATTTAACTATTTAATATCAACAAGTAAGAAAATTATATTTGGTCGCGACCGTATCTAGGCCGCAAATATATAAGAACATAAATATTAAAAAAAAAAAGTACAGGGAAAACCAAAAGTATATATTATTCTAAATTTTCTGTATTTTCATGTTCAAACTGAAAAAAATTCGATATGATTACAATAAAACTTACCGTCATATTTCACTAACATATACAAATTTATTTGCATATTGTACATCTCCCCTAATGGTATGATACAAGCTTGATTTCTATTGCAATGTTTATATTTTTATTAGTTTTGTTAACGTTGTGTATAACATCCATGCTTCATTTCATTCCAGCTAACTTCTGATGTATGTGATCCTTCATAATTTATCAACAAAAACATATCTAGTGGTACACAAATATCTTATTATTAAATTGTACGCCGCAAAATAAACGTTAATGAAATTTGGGACTTCACAATCTCGTAAAAGAAATATAAATTTCAAAAAAATTGCTTAGAAAAGTAGTTCTTACAAATATTAAAATTCTCGATGAAGCTGAATAGAACACCTTTAAATCCTTTTTAAAACACCTTCACATGCTTTGCTACAAGAAGCACTACAATATTCATAACATCTTACTTAGTTGCTATGCCCTTTAGCCTATTTCATTTGGTATTTAAAAAGAGTTGTAAATTTGCTCATAGCATCTAAGTAAATCCTAGTGGATGTATTAGAATTTTTCAAAGCTTTTTTTGCCAAATATTGTTATTGAAATAATTCGAAGGCGGATCAACCTACTTAAGCAAATAAATAAAAAATCGCAATGTTATTCTTTGATGTAATACAGTGAGTGATTCTTCAAAATTTGAACAATTGCCCGTCTGTTTCTTGACTGATTTCAAATATTCCTATGTATAGTCGTCAATTAGCAGCATGGGCGTTAACCTTTCTGTCTGAAATTTTATGGTTTCAGCAGCAAATCGATTATGATTTTTTCCTGATGCTTACTGCGAATTTAACCAACACCATATTTATTAAGTATGGGAAAAATATAAAAAAAGTAAGAAAATTATATTCGGTCGGAACCGAATCTTTTATAGCCATCACAGATATCTTAAAAAAGACTAAAAAAAAGGAAATTTTCATACTTTATAATATTGAATGGACGCGGTTGATTTTTTATATTTTCAAAATGAAAGTGTAAATTTATATGGTGTATGTGTTGCGCTTTATGAGTAACAATCAAAAACACTGAAAGCGAAGATGTTCACAATTGTTGAGGCGTAGGCGTGTCGTTTGACCGGTTTGAGTCATTTTCAAATTCTTTTGCAAATTTTTTAGCGATATTTTCATTTTTGCGGACAGATGGGCAGACGCATAGACGGACGTTTGGTGTCTCCTGAATGTGAAACAGGCTATGGAGTTTTTGAAGCTTGATTCTGTGCGTTGGAAACGTATTGAAAAAAAACAACTAAATTTTGATACACTATAACATTTAGCAGGTTCAATTTCTTCTATTTTGTACACATACTACAGCATTGCTCGTGGAATGCATGTTCAAACTTTTGTAAATTTTTCTTCGCTAGTTTATGAATAATGAGCAAAAAACGAATTTTTTATTCGTCGTGAAAAACGGAGGTCTCTTTCGTCCTATTTGGCTTATTTGCAATGCCAACCTACTTGCAAGAATTTCCAATGTTTCTGCCAGGTTTGAAGCCCATTTTTCCGGCACAGACGAAAATGCTTTTCTCGATCCAGAATTTAATACTGATCAAGAAAATTTATACATTGTGGCGTCTTTGAAGCTTCGTTCTAGGCGTTGTAAACGTGTTGACAAAATGGATATACCTCTCATCCTTCGGTGAAAGGTATAATAATATATTAAATTCCCCTGCCTACAGAGTTTAAATGCGTTCAAATCCGTTTCTCAGTCAAAGTATAGATATCTGACTCTGTTATCTTCCAAAGTACCATTCCTTTTTATAGTCAACTTACTTCCCTTTAGATGCCAATTTCAATTTTCTAAGAGTCAACAAATTGCAAATGGGAGGAAAGAGCTGAATTTATTTTGCGAGCACTAATATATTTTTGAATTGTAGCAGACATTAGATATTCGTGACAGCAGATTGCCTAGAACAGTTAGAAATTTAAGTAAGACTGATTGCTGAATTTTGATTTAATTTTTCATCAGATGAGTTGCTATTATCTAAACTTTGGCGATGAGATCGTGGAAAGGAAAGTCTGCTCGAAAAAAACTTTCTGGGCATTGTGAGACGTTTGTTACCTACGAAGCATTTGTTTTTTTGTTAAACTTGACTTCTGCTCATCTTCGCATACTATGTGTATCACTAGGAACTCTCTTTCAGATATTGGACGAGTATATGAATTTGCAGGTGAATTTATGCTAATTTTGTCAGCAAATTTTATTATTAGCAAATAGGGATATAACTCATCACCAACTTTGCATGTATACCGTTGCAACACTAAACAACAGCGAACTGGCAGTTCGTACACGTAAGCACAACAAATTCATTTTTTAGGTACACCTCTTGCAAAACTAAAATATGAATACTTGACAGCAGACTTAATGGATAAATCTTAATTGAGTATGGCCTTCGGAGTAAAGTAATTTATTGTTCTTCTCTTTCCTACTAATCATTGATTATGATAGAGAATTCTATACGTACCATGTCATAATGCAAAGAAGTAAAGAGAGATTGTCGAGTGCTTGTAAAATCCACTATTTGCTCGCGAAACCGATAACCAATGCAATGGCATTAAGGGTCTGGTAGGAAAACTATACGAACAGTTAAACTGATAAATGTGCACCGGTTTTCAAGATTAGCTCTAATTCGCAGTTTTCTTGCCCATTGTAAAAAGATGACTTTATAAGACCCGCCTAAATGTTTATATCAAATATTTAACTTAATTTCCTGTTATCAACTAAGAATGTATGTGTCAAATTTCATATCTCACCTTTGATTTGTAACAGAAATAATGCTTATTTACATTCTTAATAAAGTGCGTATTTTTTTTTTTCTTTTTTAATATCCCACGTTGTTCCCAAATTTGAAAACTGCCCGGCTATTTAAGTTTTAGAAAGGGAAATATTACAAACAGTTGATTTGAAGAATAGCATAGATATCGTTTATGCCTAAATGCGAATTGCCTAAATTTAATGATTTATATATATCGTAATAAACTGCGTTGGAAATAAATTTCTAGCTTACGACAATGAAAAGTGCAATGGTTATTGATTCAGCTTTATAATACCAAAAAGAAAACTGCTTCATTTGACGTATCACCACTAAGATCGCCAATCCACTGCTACTCTATCAGAAAAAGTAATTTCCAACCTCAGGGACGTTAACAGCACTTAGCTATCTCTTTGAATTTTTTTCGCGCTTGTATCTTCTTTCAATATTTTCATCAAATATGTTGTGTATTATTACATTAAATTTCAGTTGATAATTGGCAATTTCTTTCGCTACTTGTTTGAAATACACTGGATACCACGATTTCATTCAAGTTTAGTGACAGAATTACTAAAGCCCTTGAAGATTTTATTATCCTTTTTTAATCTGCCGCATACACCTCAAAACCGCCAAAGCGAACTACAAGCCATAAGAAACAAATAAAATATGTTTAAAAGTAAGGAGAACAGTATAGAACAGATTGGAGTCCACCAGGTGAGTATCAGCTTGCAAGCTGACTATAAAACCATAAAAGAAGCAAAGACTTTTTTTTCAAAATGTATTTTTTGATACTCCGGCAATTATATATTAAGCGTTTATAAACAGACGGCTCTTAAGAGAAAATACAATTTAAATTTTATTTCATTTAAATGAAACCGAATACACAATGTTACGCAAGCTCCTTAGGTTTATACCCATCTCTTTATTGTCTGTGTTGTCTCTTAAGCTGTAAAATCTCTCAACACAAAAGGTTAATCGAATCTAGTGCACAGAGCAAGTTATCATTTAAATGAGATTAACAAGCGTTCACTTGTACTCCCGCGTTTGATTGAAGGCCAATAGCGTGCAACGTCATGCAAATAACTGTCTCAAAGAGATATACTGCCTATCCGAAAATTGAAAGAAAGTTGTGGAAGTTAACAAAGGACTTACTGCGTATTTTCGCGCAATAGGAACCCGGTTACTCCAGTTGCAGTTCAAAGCGCTTATTCTTGGCCATAACTCGAAAAAGGTTGGACGGGGTAAAAACTAAAAGTCGTAGCAACATTCAATCTTCAAATATAATAAAAGCGAAGCAATGACTCTACAAAAAGATTCCAAGTTTCTCGTATAGGCGCCATTTTCGTTCACAACGAATATACACACGCTTTTCTTTCTTTTTTTTTTGTGTCTTTTGGCTATGTAATAGTTACCAGCTTCATGCTGGATACATATTATTTAGCTAAGTATATTATGTGCAAAAATTCAGTTACATCTATTAAGCAGCAAGTATCAAGATACAATTCTAACACATAATAGTTAGTCTCCCTCTCTTTTACACTTATAAACTGTTAAGCTTAATATCAGTTTCCCCCATTCATTCAGCACTCCCTTTTTCGATTAGCAGCTGTCATGCCAAGAATTTTCCGGTTCTAAGGTAAGGTAAAGGATTGTTTCGAATAAAGCTATGTTTATTTTAAATAAGTTTTTTTAAGAATTTGTGTTTGTCAATCGCTGTACATTTCTTCTTTCCAACATTTATACTTAATAAAAAAAGTGATTCTGTCAATGCGAGAAACCACGCTTGACTTGTTTTTAAACATGAACGGATTATGAAGAGTGTATGTAATTGTCAATAATTGTCAATGTTCGTTTTTTTCCCGTCTGCTTAGAGATTGACAGCAGCCAACAAATTTTTTCCCAAACTTATTTTGATTATAACTTAGCGATATTTTCTCGCACGTAACTTTACATCCTCTTCTTTTGCGATGTTACTAGCAGTTTGAAGGTCAGTGATTACCAGAATATTTTCCTATATATTACTAGACAAACAGTAATAGATATTCTTCAATTTTCCATTGTATTTTAAGAATACCAAATTCATGCACTCGCACAAAAGTTTCTTCATACGTCATGCTTACACACACACTTTATTACGTTCTTTGTTTTTTCATTTCCCTTTATTTTTATTTGTTACTAATCTCATGTACCAGACAGTGAAATTAAAATTCGTTTTCCTTTAAAGCGTAGCTGTTGCAAATATGTACGACTTAACAGTAAAAACACAGCATGTATATTAAAGAACAAATTAACGTGTACTAACAATAAATAGCAACCGAGTATTTAACGTTTAGTGTTTAGAAAGAACAAATTTTTTAATATATTTTTCGTGAAAAGGTAATTCACAGTTCTGCGTTTTGTAAGTGAAAATAGTTCTTCGATTCGTATTGACTAATTGCTGGTGTACGTATGTGTGAATAGGAATTTCACAATATGCACAATATGCATACAGTATACATAAAGGGCTAAATGCACAACTAACAACGTGTAAATGTAGCATCAATTCCATTATTACGACAGAGAAGGAATATTGCTAGGGCATTGAAAGCTATATTTTAACAGTAGCTTTTGGCACATTTTGAGGGGATGTTTTTTGCTATGTGTGATTGAAATTTTGAAAGATAAAAGCTAATGAAATGTCATAGAAAAATGCCGTTATGGTTGATGAAAGCATGCACATAATTGGTTCTTATTACTTGAAATTTGCATAGGCACAAACTCATATTAAATAAATAGAAGCGTTATTCAACGCGGTCTAAACAAACAACAAAATAAATTAGGTTATCCTACACGCTTTCCAATGAGCAGCTATATAAATTACAAAAAAAATGTAAGGCCATTTCTATATTTCACATATTTACTGGAACATATATATTTATTATCCATTGTTAAAACAATTCAGTCACAAACGTAGTATCAGCTGGGAAATTACTAAACAAAATCCTAAATATACTTTTTAGAACTCAAAACTCTAAAACTACAAAAAATGAAAAGATTTAATAACTCCATAAATTAGAACATAAAACTTTGTTTATTATACGTAAATAAACTGAAGTCAGACTATGGTGTTAGCAAACTTTTTACATAGTTTTTCACATCCCAATTTAGATGAACGTGAGCTTACGAAGGGCTTATAAAAAAATGGAACTTAATTAACACAACTTGGAAAACAAGGTACCGGGTAATTGCAGCCTGTTTTAGCTATATAATTATTGAGTAGCAAAATTTTTCAAATTTCATTTTCAACTTTCAAACCTTAACGTTTAACGAAATCTAGAGCCGTTCTTCCAAGTTTTCAAAAATGACCCAAGTTGTGTCATATATGATGATGAGTTTTTCGATTTTACTTGTTTTCTCGTATTATTCCTCAGATTAGGTTCGTACTACAAGATTTTGACTAGCGTAGACTTTATTTACAAAATTAGAAGACTGCAACAAACTATTTGCAAAGTTGAAAAAAGCTTATTTACAGGAACTATAGTTTGACTATTTCAAAACAATTCGCCCTATTCATACACATATCGATTTCTAGCAGATTTCTCTTTGATATTTTTGATGAATTTCCCGGAAATTTTTGTTTACTTTTCCGTTAATCTCCATATGCATAAATCGCCATTTTTTCGTATTACAACCCTGACAGGTGAAGCATCTAAAATATCTAGTTCGATTTATTTTATCACATATGTGCTTTTCGTTGTAACCTAGATCCGAAAAGAACAGTTATAGATTAGATCTCATAATGTAAGAGTTAATTACTGATGACGCCCAACCATATTTCTGGTCAATTTGGGTTGTAATTGTCGACGGTTAAATTCTTTTTCTGGAAACAATGTGTAGGTTTTTTATTTTTTTATTATTTATTTCCGTTTTACAATGTTATGTAAAATTACACATACTTCGTTGGACGAATGTATATATAATGAATCTACTATCTATGTATTCTGACGAGACAAATAAGCATATACTTATACGTTTGTTCAAAGTAGCTAAGTCTAAATGATCGTATACATATATACGAGTCGGACGCTCGCTAGCTTTCGTTCGGGAAGGGAATGCTAGAATGTAAGTTAGGTTTAAGTAGCACTAGACAGCGTTAAGATGAAGCAAACAGCGACAGTGAGAACGGGTTAGGGACATTTCAGCTGAAAACTTCTGATTTCAACTGAGACTTCCGTTTTGAGTTCAATTTTTATTTCTGGGCATAGTTTGCAAGACATCCGGTTTTCGCTCTTGCTTCTAAGGCCAGCGATTGACATGACTACACGCCAAATTCTTTTAGTTCTCTCTCTGATTGTCACTCGTCGCATCAAGTCAGTGAACATTAAAAATTCAAAAATACTCTTTTTTACTTTCTCCGAACGACAGTCAACAATATGTTTAACATAATACAGCACGAATAAACATTGCCATAAAATTATATAACTTTTCCTTTTTTGTAAGTGTACGCATCTTGATATAAAGGAATAAAAAAAATGAATAGTAAAAGAATAAAGTCTCTAAAAGGAAATATTGCGCCGTCGTAGTAACATTCGGAGGGCGCCCAAACTTATCAGTGTCACAAAAAATACAAATTTTAATAAGAAATGTGGTTTATTTGTCCACTCAAAAGCATTCTGCAAAAATTTTAAAGGAAAAAATGTTGCTTCTTTTTGACGCAAGAGAATAACAAATTGCTTGCTATAAAAGAAAATGGTTGGAAAGTAGAAAATGCCACTTTAAATACATAAGAATAACTAATAACTACGTGTACGTACGTGACCAAAACAAGTCCTGCGACTTTGGTCCTTACACCCCTTGATTTAAATGATAATTTTTGAAATATTGCAGCTTAGATTGGCTTGAGTTTTTTCGAATTATGTTAACTTAACGTCTAAGAGAATTGGGGGACCACACGGAGTATTATACCGTAACGCTGCCTATATGTTGCTGCTGGCGAATATTGGAATGATGATAAAGGCGGCAAAAATGATGTTGTTGTTAAAGATTTTTCTCTTGGCCTGGTTCCTGCTGTTATTGTTTTCATTGTCTTGCTGCTGTTGCTGTAGTTGTCCTTTACTAATTATAATAGATTTATTTATCATGCTTTTCATTCCATTTTATTTTTTTACTTCTCACATTTTTTTCTTTGTTAACATCAATTATTATAAATATTTATATGCAAGTGGGGATTAATACCGTTTTTCAGGTTGATGATAAGACTGTTAAATCATATTTAAAATATAAAAAAGTGAATAAGCCTGCAGAATGTTGGCAGACACTTGCGTATATACCAGTATAAGATGGTAGAATTGTAAATAGTGATTTTGCTCATTGTCGCATGTATATACAAATAAATGCACAACCAATATAATTTGCAGCTAATTTCCTGTTGACCATTTTATTTTTTTCTAAATCTCATGTAATCAATTTGCTGTATTTTGTTATTTTGTAATTGCAAATTTTGTTTTTTTTATGACGATCTAAATAATGAAACTTGCGAAATTATGCTGACAGATATGTTTAAAACTAATTTGAAAAAGTTATGTATATTACACTTGTATACCACAATGCGATCTTAAATTCAGCTCAGTTTGTTTTGTCTTTTGGACCAATGGTTAGCATATTTCATAAATAGGTTACAACTAAATTTTGCTTATTTTACGTAGCCTAGCGTAACGTAAATTATATTACATTAACGTTTTTTTTTTGCATGCTTCTCATATTTAATTAGCATTGTCCATAAATTTTCTTTATCATTATTAGAAATTAACACGAATCGGCGTTTTGTTAACAAAAGGAAACTGTAACATATTTCATAATGATGTAACTTTTCAAATTAATATTTATGAAACATATTCAAATTTCCTCCTTCCTGTTTTTTCCCCGCTTGCCACACAATTCGATAGCATTTAAATTTCTTATTCCATCTTAGACCAATTAGTAATGGCTTGGTGTTAATATTTTTGTTGTTACTTTTGTAATTATATATCAGAGGGAAATGCCCTTAAATGTTTTTATGTGTATATATATGGTTTACGTATATATGGTTAATAATTTAATAAGTTTTGCATATGTAAAAAGAAATATAATCGGTTAAGAACAAATTGAACTAAAAAAGTAATTTTAATTACATGGCCGTGTTATAAGCACAGAATATTATTTACTTTCACACTTTATCAAAAATATTTAATTATTACGTCTTTTTTCATAAATCGCTTTAAAACATTTTATACACTGCAATTATTGGAAATGTTTTTTTTTACGTTTTGAAAACTATGCATTTGACCGAGAGTATATTTAAAATCACTTAGTTTTAGCTTTTAACATAGTTTCTCCAGTAATCAAATATTTTTACATATTAATTAAGTTTTGTTTTCACAGCCAAGGTACATTTTTTTATTTTTTATATTCCGATTCACTTGGAACACCGTGTTTGCTCTCTCAAAACATTTTCTTTTGTTTTTTCCTTCTCCGTGTATCCCAAACTTTCAGGCTTAAAATTTTAGTTTCTTTTCATGCAATAACCCAAAGCGGTCGTTATATTTAACGACCCACTATAGGGTTTGAAATTGCAAATAAATTTTACTATATGGTACATACATAAGATAATTGACCTATACGAAGCGCAAGTTTATGATTTACTAATTCTCAACAAGTTCGTGGTGCGAATTTGAAGATTATAGTGGCAAGCGGGCCATCAGTGATTGTTGTTAGCGTATTTCTACAGAATAAAAGAAATTTACCTCATTAACAGTTAAATTACATTTTGTTGTTTTTTATTTCGAACAAAAATATTTTTTGATTGCCTTCTATCTTCTGCACAAATCTCTTCTGGATGAACGATAATATGAAAGACTTTTTAGGCTTTGAATTGTTGACATATTGAAGCTCCGCTTTGTATTGTGCCTTGGAATAGACGTTGAACATATCGAAAACAATCTAAACAGACACAATGAAGCCGGGCGTCGCGAAAAATTGGTCAACTTTCTACAAGCCTGAATAAGAATTAGCAAAGTAGTGTATGTATATAAGCAAATAAAAAAAAAAGAAAAAGGTAAAAGACATTTATCCATGTTTAAAAAGAAAAGGCAATAGAAGCGATTTATTAATAAATTGAAATTTATTTTCCAAATTACTTTCTTAAAGTATTTGGCATTCAAGAACATCCTTCACTTAATGAAACAATTAGCAAAGTTTAGTAAGGGGCCCCGATGGCATCAAAATTTACTTAGATATTGAAGATGAGGACAAGCAAAAAAATATTTGAATTCTAAAGTATGAATTATTTGGCAGAATGCTTGGCAATGGAACATCCAGTATGTTGTTCAATATGCTTTGTCAAAATGTTAAGTTCCACAAAATACCAGCATCACTTGGTGATGCGTAAGTTGCGACGTCGACAGTCGAAGATGTGCAATTTGCGTCGCATATTCCCAATAGTACCATAAGAAACCTGCCTAAAAAAAATATCTATTGTGAAAAGAATTTGGTTATTTATTAGCACACGTTATTAGCATTACGTCTGTAATTATAAAAAGGAGTCCAAATTTGCAACGAGAGCAGCGCATTTGCTATCTATTGCACTGATGCAATGAAGAAGGTTCCGCACTTTTATAACATAGATGTTGTCGCGGCATGGCTCCTTGCGCGGTAGAGCGTTTACACACTTTTGCCGCATGCCGTGCCCCGTGACAAGAACTAAACTTAAAATATGAGGTAAAAACAAACGAAAAATTTAGCAAAACCCCTATGCAGCTCACACAATGTGACGGGGTTCACGAGCTAAGCTCACCTATGAGGCTCGTTGTCTGTGCTCTCCGCGATACGTTGGTCCCTAGTCCGTCACTGCACAATCCCTGTCTCCTTACCCCGCTCGCGCGCATACACACCCATACTCCGCTTCAGCGGATGGATCTGCCATTTAGGCATGCATTATCCTTTTCCTTTTTTGTTTATTTTAATATGAATAAAAAAAAAGAAAAAATGAAAGATAATTAAAATACAATGTGAATATATTTCTTCAAAGATTATTAAAAATTTTTGTTTTTTGTTTCCCTTTCTTTTTTCTTTCTTGTTTTTATTTTATATTAAATTTTTATAAAAATACATACGTTGACGCCGCAGAAAAGCTGTATTTTCCAGGCCTAAGTGAGAGTTCCTCTCGTCGTCCAGCTGGTTTAATTGGCTTTCCCCGCCCGTTGATAATGCGTTTATCTCTTTGTTCGTGTTACAGCAACATCGCTAATAGCATTTCGACTTCGCATCCCCATCCTGGCAAGCGGCTTCTTCGTATGTACATTTTTTGTGCATAGTGGCATTAAGATATTAACGTGTATATGTAATGTCCGAAGTGGTTTTTTTACAAAAATGTTTGTACTCGAAAGAAAACGTGCGAATTATAATAGAATCTTTTTAGAGACTTGTGAATATATGCATTCATATGTATATGCCTGCGTCGTCTCTGCAAAATTTGTCTAGAATTCACGTACGAATGTTAATAATAAATACGGAAGAATTTACTTAAAACTTATTTTAATCGAATCAGTTTATTTCATATTATGATACAATATATTGTTACGAAAATCCAAAATCCAGTTAATGCTAACTAATTGATTTTTCCCAAGTAATAAATTTCCTAGTGCATATTCGCGGCGCGTCATCGAGCCGACGGCCGACGAAAAAGATTAGCGGAAAAACAGACAGGGAAAAACCTAGGTGCACATTCGCGACGCCTCATCCAGCTGCCGGCCGAGGAAAACGATTAGCGGAAAAGCAGGTTAACGGATTAAAAATGAATAGAGTATTTACAGAAGGCAGGGTCAGTCGCACAAGAACATTTGAATCGGACGAGAACATTGAACATTTGAGTCGAAAAAGAATATTAGAGTTAAGAAGTCGAGAAGTCAATAATCCTACCCTTAAAGAAATAGATTGTAAATAAATAAACTTGATATTAAAAAAATTTCTCTTGAAAATAATATCCACGATCTAGTGATACGGATCGTATCGAGAAAAGCGAAGTTCGTAACAATATTTATGATACAATACGTTTGTTATACTTTACAATTTTTCTCAATGTTATATTTGTTTGTTTCTTTAATACCATTTCTTTTCCCTTTTATTTCTTTTTCTTTCTATTTTTATTAAACAGACATCATTATACCAATAAAGTAGTCGCAGTTGTAATAAGAAAATTTGAGAAATATTAGCCGTGCATAATTAAATTTCTAATTTAGAAGCTTTTTTTTATCAACCTCCCGAGTTTTTATAAATAATTTTACAATTTTCTTTGTTTTATTTACTTAATTTCTCTTCGAAACACATTTCTTTATCTGTGTGGTTTTTTTCTTTTCTTTACTCCCATGGCGTTTACTTCGCCAAGTTGTTGTATTTGTGTTATTTTTATAAAACCTTTTTTTGCTAAAGCTTTTAATAATACTTTATTGATACTTTACGACCATTTGTTTATAAAAAATCTTTTACCAATAATTTTCTACATTATTCACTTATTGATAAAGAAAAAATTCTTGTTTAACAAATAAAACTCCGCTCAAGATCTTTCTTCAACTGAAACCAATCCATTTCTCAACTCGATCTCTTTGCTTTCTACCCTCAACGAACTACATCCCGTTTTTTTTGCTTTTTTTACCACTCAAAAACGTTCTCTCTTTTTCTCTTTGCATAACGGCAAGCCGCTATTTTTGCAAATGTGAGTTTTCTAAAGGCAGGCCGTTATGTACGTCGAACAGGTCAAAACGTCGGAGGCTGCAAACGGACAGATGTTGAAAAACTAGCTAGTACGGCAGTAACGAATGGGTTTTATTCTTTATCCCATAGGCACTCTATACACAGTTACACTAAAAGGTGAATGTTATGAAGACGAATAGACGGATGAAACTTACCACAAAAATATAAATATTACAATAGTGTTTGAATAATAATAAATATAAATGCAACACACCACAGGTTATGAATATCTCTACAAAATATATATGAAATAAGGGGGACCATAACACGTTGCCGATTGAATATGGGGGCTCTGAAGATGATGAAAAAGTTATGATTAAAAGAACTAAAGCTAATTATCGTTGTTGTATGCTTGTGCGACATAAAATGAACCGCTGTTGAATGGACATTTATTTGCACAAGTATTTTTCTATATTTTTTTAAGATATTAATCAATGCAACTCTCTTATAAACAATCACTTTTTTCAGCATTTTCGTTTTCAGGATTTTGAAGCCTTTAAGTACCCTATTCTGGAAACAAATTCCTTGCTATTTCACTTCAGTTTGCTTTATATTTTAAACAGCTTGAAAAGGATCGAGACTGCCTAGTATCTTTGTACACGCATTCAACTGTTGTTAAATGAATTGCAACGTATACCTCGAATATTTATTTTCTAAAATTTGCTATTGCAATCATGTATATGTGTGGTATTACTCATGAATCGTCCTCGAGTTCAACTGACTTCTGCTTCTCTTCGTATTGAGCAATGTGCACCTGATATGTTTAAAATAAATGTAAGTTAAAAAGGCATGTTTATTGAATAATGCCATTATTGTTGACAATAAAATCATCATAGATTTCTTTTTCTGAAATAATTTTCAAAACATCTTATGAAAGAAAGGTTCATCATATATATTTTCAACTAAAGAGCTGAACACAACATAGAAGGAGAATGCAGAGTTTACAATACATAATAGGAGCAAACCGAGGTGGTGCTAGAAATATTTGCCGACTAAATTTTGTGTTTCTCTTATTATGTTACATTCCTTATTTGCAAGATTATGTTACAACTACTTGACTTGATGCTGACTGAACTAATATTTTTAATTTCAATATTATTTACAATGAAATTTTACATTATCACAACTACTAATTTTTTTATCACTTTTTGACCATCTATAAAATATCTTAACAATTATTTTGCTGTTTATTTTGAAACTTTCATCAGTTTCTCTTCTTCCTTCTTCCCGTCCTACGTCGTTTTTGCAGGCGTACAAGCTTTGTTCTCTACGACCGTCAATAAGTGTTATTGAAGTTAACAACCCATTACGGAGTTGCAAAGAAAATAAATGTTACATGTTGTTGTAGTGCTCAAGAATTATCTTCCATGCATATTTATGGAGAAGATATATTTATAACGGTTAAATTGGTCTATACTATTTCGCTCATATCTTGGAAAATCCTGAAAATCCTGTGCAAGCTAAACACAATCCGTTGTAGTGACAAACAGATTTAAAGGTTCTTTTGGTTTCTTGTTTAATTTAAGTTCTCTTTATTATTCTTATTACTTATTAATTTGAATTTTTGTTTAATTCTTCTGACCTACCTGAAGTGTGGTCAATAGCTTATATAATAAATTATTATATGCTAACTTAAGCAATTGATATAATTAAAGTAGGTTATTACAATAATGATAGCATAAGCGATTAATACGATTAAACTATGTTATTACTAGAATTACGACTAAGTGGGTTACAACTAAATTAGGCTATCTTAACTAGGTTAGGTGTCATATTATGTTAAAATATGAACTTAGCATAAATTGTTAATCATGGTAGAGCGCAACAGATCGATAATGCTACACCGTACCTGAGCGTTTGTGTGCATTCTTGGCACGAAAATATTTACATAAAAAATTTTACACGAAAAATTTACATAAAGCCCATATTAGGCTGAAATTAACGGTTGGTGGGAATGTTTGTTAAAGTCGTCTTGGATAAATATATATAACCAATTAGGAGCTCAAAGATTCATTCTTGCAGTTTCTTGAAATGTTTAATGATTATGTGTTCGATCAAACGATGTAATTTTATTTACACTTTCAAATAATTCTGATGGCTTTTACACTCCCCCTTTCTCTCTAAAACTTATTTTTTGAAACTTTTTTTTCATTGATCAACTTCGAAACGTTTATTTGGTTACGTGTTTTAGTTTTTCATTTTTGCTGCTATGTTTTAGCTGTTTACATATGTGTATTTTGTTTACTTTTTCTTAGAAAGTTACAATATGAACGCAGGGTGGCGCGGCTTTTATTGTGTCAACGACTTAATTGCTTAATATGTGGGAATATAAGCAAAGCTTCATTTTGTTTTCTCTCATTGTATTTGCAGTCTTTGCCGAATTATTTATTTATTTATTTATTTACAAATGAAATTTATATAAAATAAATTAACAGAAGAGTTCGGTTGGCTCCTTGTAATAAATCTCTCACCAATTATTATGACTACCGTATTACTCAATGAATAAATTGCAAAAAAAAAAAAATGAAAGAAAATAAAAGGAACAAATTTGTGTATAAGTAATAAAAAGAAAAAGAGAATGTACACGTCTAGCTCAGGCACCTAATCGCAGCGTGTATAGGTCCAAGTTAGGAGGGAATTGCTAGACCATTGCAAACATGCAAAACTTTGACAACCGATAATAGTGAAAATATTCCGTTCAGCTTGGGAATTGTGCAAAAGTTTAAAGTGTCAAAGTTAATTTAGATACATAGGAAAACTGCGGATTGAGAACAATTGATGTGATGGAATATGAGAAATCGGTATTGAGATTATCTTACAGACTTCATTCAGATTTTCCTCTAAGCGAGTACAAAAGCTCGTGAAAGCTTTACGTTTGCTGCATTTTGTGGAGACAAAGCTCCCAGAAGAACGCTTAGAAACTTTGAAGCTTGTCCCAATGTTTCTCCTTTAAGTAACTCAGGAATTACTCTCCTGTATCCATCTTCGCAACTAAGAATATTTGGTCTTCCCAGAAAAAACTTCACATCTGCGTTAATATATAGTCCCGAACTCTTGGTTTAACAGAGGGCTCTAACAGTGTTTTTAATGAAAGAATCGTTATTGGACTCGCTTTACGTTTATTATTACTAACCGAAAGATCCAAAATATTAAAACCTTTATTAGATATGTTTGAATATTAGATAACTCAAGAGCCTATCTCTATAGTCTCGTTGTAACGACGGAAGTGAATACTTCTTTATTTCCAAATATTTTCTGAATAGTTTGGGATAGGATATCACTATGCAGCTTTCTGAAATGTACTTTAATTTTTTGGTGTCAAAAGAAAGTTTACAACTTTTCAATACATCAAAGAGGGATGTTAAAGTTGGTATAAACTTGTTTGAAACACTCAATAACCCAAAAAACCTTCAACTTTTTCAGGTTTAGGAGTTTATACAGTAGCTTCCACTTCACATTCATTAAATTTTATACCATCTCGACTAAGTTTATATCTCAAATATAAGACTCTACTTTCAAAACAATTACATTTTTTATTTTCGCTCTGCGTTTGTAGTCGACTTGTGTTCTGAGTAACGCGTGTTGTCTTTTCGTCTGCGATTTTTTGATTGTTTTGGTGTTTTCGTGTATTTAGTCTTTTCGGTGTTTTTGCTAAACTGATTATCGCGGATACCGTGTGTAGTTTTGTTTCCTCTATATATTATAAAAAAAAAAACACAACAAAAATAAAAAATTTTAAGACAAATGACATTTTCCATTATTTAATTGTTCCCAATCTTTTTCCAGTGAGTGGTGTTTTTCCCAAATTACTAAACAACAAACTAACAACAAAAAGACATAATAGCCCCGGGGCCGCCAGATAAAAACTCAAATATGTTTCATCTATTAGCGGAAAAATCACCGCAGAGAAAAAAAATTGAAAAATCGGACTTTTCCGTGCGAAACCAGTTCCACCACCCGGCAAAGATAATATTGCAAAAATTAGAACAACAACACGTATCCTAAAGTCTAATAAACTAAATTCCCCAGAATCACCAGCTCTCGACTCTACAACTTGCAATGTAGGCTATTTGCGGAAGGCAGTTTAGTCGTAAGGGAACATTGACTCGTACGAGAACATTTGGTTCGAAAACGAACGTTAAAGTTGAGAAGTCGAGAATATTACCAAAGTAATATGTAAATAATTCTAGCCTTAAAGAATAGATTGTAAATAAAGCAACTTAGAGTTAAAAGAATTCTGAAGTGCATTTCTCTTGAAAATAATATCCACGATCTAGTGATACGAACCGTATCTTGGAAAAGCGGAAATTTGTAACAATACGAATTAACAAATGAAAAATGTTAAATATTTTAAAATGAATTGCAAATCAACTCTAGTTTTGTATTTTATATATAAATACAAGCCATCTTTTTAACGGATTTATTCTTCACAATTTTCATTTCTATTTTTTTAATTAGAAAGTGCAGAAGATATAATGGTTCTTATTTCCTCATTTATCCGCCTCACTGGCCATAACTTTAGCGAATCGTCGACACCGTTGTCAAAATAAGTTGGCTTGATCCAGAAAATCAAAAGCTTGCCATAATTTTTATTCGCACGTAAGCCTGTATCTGAAAAGAAATGTTTGTATATAGATTAACCCACTACCATTCCGTTCAGGCTATGTTTGCCGTTTCTGTTATGAAGTTTGTAACATGTTAAGTCCGTACATCCTTAAGGTCTGTCCAACTATCCAACTACGGACTTGATTATTTTTGCTTTAAAGTGCCACTTAAAAAAGGTCGCAGGGTGTAGAAATGGTCGCACGTACCATTGCTGAGCTAGCTAGTTCAGGAGATATGGGAGGGTTTTAAATTTTTGTCTCAAGAACACAACAGACGGTTACAAATAAAAGAAATGCAAGTACTTTACCCTTATGTGAATAGATGGACGGACGAAAGCTACCTATCGAACAGGCAGACCATAGGGCCTGGGCCAATTCTATACTCTAGCCTACTTACGGTCTACTTCGGCCCATGATTTGCAATGGGAGACCTCGACGTTGGCTCCTCAAGATATAAAAAAAAAATTGATTTAAATTACATCATTATAAAGATATTATAAAGATATAGATGTTGTAATGTGTAATGAATGTGATTTATATTCTTAAGTACGCTTTATATTTATTGTCTCATATATAATATATTCTTTTCTATTTTCTTTGTATTACTAATTTTTCTAAGCATTATTACAACTTCTATATTTCAAAACACAGATTTATAGAATAAATGTTTAAACACTTCCACTAATTTTTATTCTAATTTAATAATTTTTATATGCCTACATAATAATTGAAATACAAATTCATCAGTTGTATATATTCTGCATTTCTACGTTCTCTTTTACATACTTCCATTCTTCTATGGCTTATTATAAGTATCCAAAATGTTCATACAGTTTTTAATTGCAAATTTCGCTTGATGTGATTTTTATACATTCCATATTTTAATTTTTACATATATGCACCTAACTTTATAGGTTATTATCTCCAGTCACATTACATATTTTTGATAATTATATTAAGTGTGAATGGAGGCTTTCTTATAGATATATATGATTGCTATTAGCTTCATGAAGCTTATTGCTTATTGCTTATTCAAAATTTTCACGATGACTTTTGTAACCTTTTTTTTAATCTCGAAATGCGACGTCTAGTGCAGTGTGTAATTGACAATTAGAACACCGAATATGAATTTCCAAATTTCAAGCAAATTTTCAATAGTTCGAATCAATTGCTTTCTGTAAAAAAAATAAATAACTCTAACTATGCCAAAATTGCTGCACATTTTTCTTGTGATCAAAACTAACAAAAATCGGTGCAAGTTAATATATATTGTTGATAGCATTTTCGTCCTACTCTATATAATTAGGTTACATAGTCTCGCAAACAAAAACATGTCTGTTCAAGTATAGTTCATCACTGTCCACGCACTCTAACAATATCTTGACTTTATTTTCTTTTTCCTTTCAATTTCTGATTTAACTTTTTGCATAACTCCAAATTTTCAATTATACTTTTTCTTTCAATATGTTTACTTTTTTCAAAAAACTGTACTATTTCTGTTTTCCTTTTTCCTTCTACCAAAACTTCTTATTTTCTTTCTGACCGATCTCGTCATCTCAAAGTTAGTTGCAGTTCCCTTTCTTTTTCATCCACTCGCTTCTAAACACCATTCATTTCTCAACGAGAGAGTTTAACAATCTCATATACTACAGGGTTATATCTGGAAAAAATATTACAAGATGTAATCACATGCATCAAGCGTTCTTCATTTTGAGTGCGCTTACGAAAGTGAATGTGGGTTCCGCCTCCGCATCCAATCACTTCTTTAAATATTAGGAATATTTCAATCATCGTTTGTTGTACAACAACGCGCCACAAAACATGAAAAGCACCACTTTTTCCTAACATGTATTCAAAATTCTCTTTGGACATTCGACTCTTTTGCAATAATCCATACGTAACGACTTCAATTTACGTTGCTGACAAATACAAAAAAATAATTTACTATTACACTTTCGGGTAACGTAAAAGGAATTAAAGCGTCCCGCAGAGCCCTTCTACGTTTTACAAGATTCCATTCTCGCCAACCTCGATGTTCTTCTGCAGGCACATAACGTAATATGAGTAAAGGAAAAATTCCGCCTGGTATGCGTATACTCCTCAACATTACTTGATTAATTATTCACAATATTTTACCTACCTTTTTTTAATTGTATTAAACAAAATTGATTAGACCTGCTGTTAACACGCGCTATATATCTAGTAAACCGATGACCTTTTATAATTTATTGCTTTCTTGCGCTTTATCCATGACAGCGACAGATACGATAATGTACGGAAAGATTAATGATACACAGTTGATTGAAAGCTTTGGCAAATTAAGAGTGTTAATTCGAATATTAAAATAAAGACCAAAACAAAAAAAAATTAATTTACTTAACTTTCACATATTTAAAATTTCTGGTTTGATTTAGCTGTTTGCTAGTAAACAATTTTTTTGGACATTATTTTATTTTCTCTTTACGGCTGTTTTTCTTGTGAATACAATTCTAAGCAATCAATACTAATGCACAGCGTGAGTAGCTTTGCTTACGAATATTTTGACAGTTTTGAGAGAGTGTTTCTCACACCTCTTGCACATTACTAATTGCGTGGCCAAACCGTACCGCGATCTAGAAAATCTATTGCACTCATCCGTGACCCTAGCCCTCCAGTTGTTGATATCAATCGCGCCACCTTGTTTGAATCGGAGCATAATACCGTTTCCTGTGTTGCAAAATTCTCGCTAGACACATGCTGTCTGATTCGGTAGATGGCCTCATATTCACATAGAATATTACGGGACGTTTCTCAGGTCCCTTAGCAGGACCTGCATGAACGTAATGCATGACTAAACGTAGGTCGCTTCTTCTTAGTTCCAGTACTGCATGTGTCGTATCGGAAGATTTTATGCATCTTTTTACAAACTGTTGTCCTGCGCATTGCGTCCAATGCCAATCCGATTTTTTCGGTGCACATTGCGATACAGGTCTTTTAGTATGGCTTGGTACGCCGCAGAAGTGTTTAGGACCTGTCAAGTTCCCTCGGACTCCCCTATTGGTTAGACAGAGCCCTTTCGTTGTCCTCAACCCCCCAATTGCAAGGCACCCATGTTAGATGCACATTATTGTGCCTCTCTAGCTCATTCAGTGTTCAAAGGCACTCAAATATAAGCCTAGATGTTAACATGTGCCCCTTCACGGACTTTAAGGTGGCTTGACTTTTGGAGCAAATGAAGATCCGCTCTCTCCTGCATTGCCTACTTAAGCATTAAGCACCGGCGATGATTGCATAGGTTTCGGCTTGGAATATGGAGCGCCTTTGTCCCATTGATATGGGCTCCTGAAAACTCGGGCCACAAGCACCACTCACAGTTTCACTATTTTCTAATTCTAAGCTATCGGTATATCACTTTCTTGTTTCCACTCCAATTCAACCACTTGCCCGTCCCAGCCTGATCAATATGGCCATACTGGACTGGTAGAACGATACTAACTTTGCGTCACAATGGTCCGGTATCTTGACAAAATGTTCGTCTACAAAGTTTTTCAATTCCTCTATGCGTCCCGTGAGATTACTCGGTTTTATTTTGTCGAAATTCGACAGTCTAAGTGCGCAAGTTCATTTTTCGATGGTAATAGGAGGATGCGTGATGCGCAGCAAAATCTCTACAGTATTGAATAAGCAGGGTCTAATTGCTCCGGTAATGCTATTGCACGCGAAACATTGGGCCTTATTTAATGTCGTCATCGCCATTTTTCGCTTCACCTTAGACTACCAGGCCTAAGCTACGTAGGTTAGCATGCGAAAGATTACGGTGGTGTAAGACCAGTCGACCATTTTTGAGCTTATACCCCATGTGTTAGCGTAAAGCCGTTGGCAGGTAAAGATCGCTCTGGTCGTCTTTTCCATTATCTGTCTTACATGAGGATTCCAGGTTAAGCCTTTGTGAGATTAGACACCTAGATATTTCACCTCATTTGAACAGCCAAGGACCACATCCTGTAAGTGGACGTTGTCCAATGTTAATTTCCTCTTTTTCGAGAAAGTCATTCAGGGCATCCTATGTAATCTACTTCTCTTTAGAGTGCATAGTCCGTTGCTGTGGTCTTTAGCTAGAGCTGTGCTTGTGGGACACTATTTATATCTTCACAGTGTTGGTTCCAGATAGCCGGTTTCGACCGCGTGAGATAGATATTAAGTTTACGATATACGCAATTACTATAATAGCTACATTTGACTCTGATTTCACAATTTTCATATTTTAAATTGAAATGACGATGGAATACTAATGCACTTTCAATAATACCTGCAATGTTTGTTTCTTTTTCTATTACCACCATGTCTTGCTGATCTGTTATTATTTGTTTGTAAGATTGATATTCGTGGTGATATTGTTGTTGTTGTTGTTGAAATTTTATCTTCCGATAATTGGGTTAGCAACTGAAGTGATAAATGTAGCATTGTACGCGTTGTGTCGTTTGGAAGTCTTATTCGAAAATTTAAATATTTACTTGTATCACCATTGAATTTAGC
>KK502864.1:53972-68626 GCA_000688735.1 Glossina austeni | reverse complement strand
TATAAGAGCCACTTACAATATTACATTCAATCATTATGGAATTAATCTTCGTTATATCGATTGTTTTACCTGAACAGTGTTCTATACTATATACCTTGTTGCAATTTTCTGTTACTGAACCCCAATAATGATCCAATCGAGCACTTCTTATCGAAATAAATTGGATCTATTGTACTCATTATGTGTGTTTGTAACGTATTATAATTTGGTTGAATATTTAGTATACCTCCTTTCTCATTCACATCATGATATTTACTTGTAATTAAGTCGGCTATATCAGAAAACTCATATGAACCAATAGGAATTGTAATTTCATGCTTACCAATATGAAATAAGTTGTTTTCCCGATCGACATTTGGAATTGAATGATATGTATCGAAACTTACTAAACCACAAACATAATTTTCATCAAGCTCAATTGCGGGGAAAGAGTTTGCAATTAGTAACGAGGAGTCTCCGTTTAAGGTTAGTGTTATTGACATCTTAACGTCTCATGAGTGAATAAATTATCTAAGAATGTCTACAATAGCTTTTATTGTTATTACTGTTATGATATATTGTTTATATATAGATGTAATGTTTTGCATGGGTAGACATAAACACATTGATTGCTTTTATTTATGCCAAACATATACGAGAATTTCGAAACATTTAATACGTGATAATGCAAATATGATAGTAATATTTAAATAAGATGAAATGAATGTGAGGCATATATACAATGATCATGTTATCGCTGATATGTCATTTAGGAAATTTTTAACGATTTGTAGTAAGTGCTGGAAAGATAAATATGATTTTGTCGTTGTGAGCAAGGATGATCCAGTTGATAAGGGACGATATCGGAAAGGTTTCTATAATTTCATACAGTGCAGTAAGTCAGATCAGATATAAAGCTGATCACTATCAGATATAGAGCAGATTACTACCGGATATAGAGAAAAAATGAGTAACAAATTGCTAAAAGATATTATAAAGACACGAGAAGTGTTGAAAGCGAAGCTAAGAAATATTAAATTGAATCAAATAGAGAAGGTTAACTTATTGGAAGACACATTTCAGCCTATAACAACACCTTTGAAACGGATAATTAAAAAACTTGATAATAAAAAATTCTACACCGCTAACATCATCATTTACGAATGATTCGATAGAAAATCATAACAACGGCAGTGATGAGGGTGACGACGATGATGATAATGATGATGATCAACATAATAACGAGATTAATGATCTAAATAATATTGATTATAATGATGTTGATGTTGAGGCAAATAATGATGTTGCTATGGGTAATAATGATGTTGAGATGCCTACATATATTCATGAATAATATAATTCATATATATAGTTCATTATTAAACGCAAGAAAAAAAAGAAAAACTAAAACAATTATTGAAGCATGAAAAGAGTAGAAGCAGCGTAAAAACTAAAAGGAATTTATTAAAGTGAGGAAAAAGTGGAAGAACTGGTAAGAGGATATTTCGTAATACCATTCTAATCGCAGCTGCGTCGACAAATGTAGTTCATGATACAGAAGATCCTCCATATGTTGATTACGTACGTAATCAAGAAGAAGGAGAAGCTGATTTTCATAACGCAGAAGAAGACATGAATATTACTCAAACGTCTCATCATTATCATAGTACACAACTATTAAACAACAACAACAACGATAAGAAAAGGTTTAAAACTAAAAAGAGTTCAAAGCGGAACATCGACAAGAAGGGCGTTAAAGTAGAGAAGAATTTAAAGTCTTTGAGACATTTAAAAAGGGGGAAGAAAGAAAATGTACTTCAAAGAAGGAAGGCAACAACAACAACAATAACAATTAGAATTGAACAAAAAAAGATTTTAAAACGAAAAGATTCTACGCCAGGGCAAACCATGTCCTGTGAAATCATGAAACTAGGGCAGGGTGAATCCCCTATTAATAGCCTTTCTAACGCAAGTTATCGATAAAAGTACTCGCATCGATAGTTTATAACATAGTGTAAAAATACTGACTTTTCAAATATTAATTAATTTACATAAATACATGTTTTGTTTATTATATTGTGTAAAAAAATTTTCCAAAAGGTTTATTTTAACTAAATTTTGACTTCAATCCCTCCGAGACTTCGTTTTACAGAATTCTGTTAAGGTCTTGACAGAGCTCTGTAAAAAAATGTTGGTTTGTCTGTTTGCTAGTTTAAATATAACTTCACACCCTTTTCTACGCCACTAGATGGTTTTGATGTTAATAATGAGAAAAGACTGAAAACATCACACACATCTTTCAATCAGAAACGAAAGAGTAAATCACAATTGAATACTGATAAAAAACGAAACAAAAATATGAATAATAGCAATGATGCTAACATTAATTCAAATAAATCCCCACTCTATAGTGTTATACGAACACTCATTAATAATGAAAAGTTAGATAAGATTTATGGTTTCAATGTAGACGCAAGGGGAAATTAGCGATATGGAAATAATAAATTGAAATTTAATTGAGATAACACTATCAATGTAGGAAATATTAAATGGACTATGACACTAGGTCTGTTTCAGCTCATGTTTCACTCAAACCCTCAACATTGCACAAAAAGAAATCTGATAAAATATAAAGATATTCTACTAAATACAAATGTACATAAACGTCATTATCAACCAGGTGCACAAATTAAAGGTACAAAAGCATTTAAATATCAACGTGTAATAAGACCACTATTTAATAAGAAATCAAATCTTCTAACGAAAGGTAGTGGACTATCATTAAAATCATTAGACACTCGTAAACCTATCGATACCTATTGGGATGATCCTAACGAGCTAGTTGATAGATTACGTTTAATTCTCTCTTCCGAAAGTGCTGGACAGAATAATCACAAAAACAAAATAATTTCGATTGTTGAGGAATTGCGAGAGGCTAACATAATTAAGTGACAATAATAATAATAATAATAATAATGAGTTCTATAAATAAGTTTGGAGAAGGTTTAATTAATCATCATCAGTATAACAATTCAAAGTTAAAGTCAAATTTATTGAAAACGCTTGGCATTAGCGTAAATAGTAATAGCAAAGATCTTCATAAGAAAAGGGTGTGTAATTTAATTGCACCTATTGAACCCAAAGATGCTGTAACAAAAGCATATCTGTTAAGAAAAAATGATGTGTTAACAGATAGTGTAAACAATCTAACAACTACAGACACTTCAAAAATGGAACGCGTTGAGGACGATATGAAACAATTTCAAAACACATATGATTTACAAATGAATGATATGAAAAAACAAATAGATGAATTATACACAACAATCAAAAATGACATTAATAGCGAAGCTAAACAAATTGAAATAGGTCTTAAGAATCAACTAATTAATGCAAATAAAAGCTATATGAATAAGATTGAGGAGCGATTCGATAAAATTGAAGAATATATTTTCAAATGGATTGGAGTGGAACAACTGGAAGAAAAATTTGATAAACAATTGAATAGTATGAAAGGTGATTTAACTAAATTACAAACTACCCTAACAAGTAACGTTGAAGAAGATGTTAAATTAATTGAGCAGTCTGTTAAAGCGTATTTGTATAATGAGAATAAAGAATTTATAAATAAGACCGAAGAACGATTTCAAATAATTGAGGACTACCTTTTCAAATCGATTGGTTTAAAGCAGCGGCAACAACAAGACAAGGATGTAAAAAAAAGGAAGACTAACTAAGAGAAGTATGACAAATATTTTTTCTATATAAAAAACAACAACAAGACGAGTAAGCAAACAAAAATACATGAAAAATTAAATCGCTTAGAGTTTGCATGATGGATCTAAACAGGGATAAAAGAGATATAGTTAATGAACTACACAAACAAGCACGCAAATATTGCAAAAGAAGACGAGTTGTCATGAAAGGAATTGATGATTTGTGGCAAGCAGACCTCGTTGAAATGATAAGCTATGCAGCGCAAAATAACGGTTATCGTTATCTTTTAACAGTAATAGATACATTTTCGAAAAAGGCTTGGGCTATGGCGGTGAAAAACAAAACTGGTCAAAACGTAACGAATGCTATGAAGGGAACTTTTGAAAAAAGCCATCGCAAACCGAAAAATTTGCAAACTGATGATGGTAAAGAGTTTTTCAATAGTCAATTTCATCAATTGATGCAAAACAATCATATTAATCACTATTCAACATATAGCGTTCTGAAGGCGTCCATAGTAGAACGTTTTAATAGGACATTAAAAGGAATGATGTGGAAAGAGTTTAGTTTTCAAGGAACCTACAAATGGATTCATATATATAAGGACCTTATCGATAAATACAATAACACATTTCATAGAACGATAAAAATGACGCCAAATCAAGTGAATTCTTCAAATGAGAAATCTCTGCTGGATACGGTATACAGCAATTTAAAAATATTTAAAAGACCAAAATTCAAAATAAATGATTATGTACGAATCAGCAAATACAAACATCAATTTGAGAAGGGCTACACACCCAATTGGACTACGGAGATCTTTAGAGTGAAAACTATAAAAAATACAAATCCAAATACATATTTGCCAGAAGACTATCAGCGAGGGGAAGTTAAAGGTGGATTTTATGAATATGAGCTGATGAAAACTAAATTTCCGCAAACGTATTTAGTTGAAAAAGTTGTAAGGAGAAGAGGAAATATGTTCTATGTTAAATGGTTAGGATTTTCATCGGAACACAATTCTTGGATTAATGTAAACAATACATCATAATAGTAATAACAATAAAAGCTATCATAGACATTCTTAAATAATTTATTCACTCATGAGAAGTTAAGATGTCAATAACACTAACCTTAAACGGAGACTCCTCGTTACTAATTGCAAACTATTTCCCCGCAATTGAGCTTGATGAAAATTATGTTTGTGGTTTAGTACGTTTCGATACATATCATTCAATTCCAAATGTCGATCGGGAAAACAACTTACAATTCCTATTGGTTCATATGAGTTTTCTGATACAGCCGACTTAATTACAAGTAAATATCATGATGTGAATGAGAAAGGAGGTATACTAAATATTCAACCAAATTATAATACGTTACAAACACACATAAAGAGTACAATAAATCCAATTTATTTCGATAAGAAGTGCTCGATTGGATCATTATTGGGGTTCAGTAACAGAAAATTGCAACAAGGTATATAGTATAGAACACTGTTCAGGTAAAACAATCGATATAACGAAGATTAATTCCATAATGATTGAATGTAATATTGTAAGTGGATCTTATATAAACAATGTATCAGCGCATACTCTTCATCAGTTCTCACTTACTGTTAGTCCAGGTTATAAAATTGTAGAGATACCGACTAATGTGATATATTTACCTATAAATACAAGAATGATAAATTCTATTGTTTTGAAAGTTGTCGATCAATCTGGCAATTTAATAAATTTTCGTGGAGAAAAAATTTCAATAAGATTGCATTTAAAAGCATCATCACACACATAAGGATGATAACATTCATCAAAAAAGACGCATTGAATGATTCAACGTTCACTTCAACGCCATCATCAATAGAATACACAACGAAGAAATTATCGTTATCATCATCATCGACGTCGTCACCGTGCAGTGATAATAGGAATAATAAAACAAAATACAAACGAAAGAAATCAAGCAACAAAACTGATAATATCCTAAGTAGAATTAATCAGGAATTTTTAAATAGTTTGGGAATTCAATTAAAATACTCGTTAGGAAACCACAAAAAAAATGAGTAATATTATTAACATATTACAAAAACCACAATTTGATAATTCAATTGTAAAAAAAGAATACCACAGTTACACATCGTATTTACAATCATTTAAAAATAATGTTGAAATTCGTATATCTATTCAAAATCAAGATTTGTATGTCTTACCAAGCGAAAGCTTTCTATATATTGAGGGAACTGCATCAAAGGAAGATGGCATAATCTCCAATAATATCAAACTGTTAAATAATTGTATGGCGCATCTATTTGATGAAATTCGATATGAGCTTAACGGTATAGAAATTGATCGCACACCTCATTTGGGCATGACAACGGAAATAAAAAATTTCGCATCATTGAATAAACGTGAGAGTGAGAGCCTCCTGAATGCAGGATGGTCGCCATTTAATAAAGAAGAACTCACTATTGTCAGCGATTATTTCAACTTTTGTATACCACTGAAGATGCTACATGGATTTACGGAAGATTTCAATAAAATCATAGTTAATTCTAAACAAGAATTGATTTTACTACGATCTAAAGATGATAAACAAGCTATTACAACTACCTTGAGCAAATAAAATTAAGTATTTTGAATATTACATGGAAGATGCCACATGTTCAACTTGCTGACGCTTGCAAATTGGAAGTGTTTAAAAAAATCAATTCTCGTCAACCGTTAAATGTATGCTTCAAAACTTGGGATATGTATTATTATCCTACACTACCACAGAGTGCCACTGTTTTATGGAATGTTAAGTTAGCCAGTGAAAATGAGCGACCGCGTTTGCTACTTATAGCATTTCGAAACGCCGGAAACAAATTTATTCATTGCAATTTAACGAATGTAAAGGTACATCTGAATTCTGATTTATATCCGTATGATGATTTGAATCTTAGATTTAGTCGAAATCAATTCGCTCTAGTCTATGACATGTACTCAAAATTTCAACAAAGTTATTATTCGCGCGATTCATATCCGCTATTGAAAAGGGAGATATTATAATGAAAATAAATATATATTTATTGCTTCTTATATTGAAAATAGTGATTGGTAATCCTATATCGTTCACTATTACTACTCCTAATGTAGATTTGAATTCAAAAACTGTAGAGTTCAATTTAACCTTACCTAACGATGATGTTCTGAAAATTAATATATCATTTGTTATGATGAAAGTAAGTGAAGCACTGGAAACTAAAGACAATGATATTCTATTAAGAGATCAAGGTGATGATACAACGTTAACAACTAGTACAACTATTTCACCACCTGTTGAAACACCAATAACGCAACAAGAAAAAGAACAAGAAAAAACAACAGAGCAAACATCATTAAAATATTTTTCAGTGGATGACGCTATAGAAGCATTTCGTAGATCGTTAATCAATTCTGAAATGGATATAGGTGGAATACTGGAAGCAGAGAAACCATTTTATAGACATTTTAATCTCAAATGTGAAAATGTTAATGTATCTATTCGTTGTACTTATAAAAGTATCTACGAGATAAGACAATTAAAAATAAATTGCTTTGAATATCGCGAATTTGAACAAGAGAGAATATTAAGTAATGGTGAAATTGAAAAGGTTGATCTAAAAGATTATACACAAATGTATAAAAAGAATATTATGTAAGGATGAAATAGTTAGTTTTGAAGAAAACTTCGAAAAAGAATAAACCAATATGAAAATCAACGGTTCAACGCTATGCGCGATTTTAATTTGCATCAATATTCATAATGCACAAGCCCATTACGCTCTTTCCCATTCTAATCGACTTTATGACAACAGAATTGCTAAATTCAATGGTGATACAAGTAAATATTTAAATTTTCGAATAAGACTTCCAAACGACACAACGCGTACAATGGTACATTTATCACTTCAGTTGCTAACCCAATTATCGGAAGATAAAATTTCAACAACAACAACAACAATATCACCACGAATATCAACCTTACAAACAAATAATAACAGATCAGCAAGACATGGTTGTTATAAACTATTTACAATAAATGATGTAATTGAACCTTTTAAAAAAGATTTAATAGAAAAAGAAACAAACATTGCAGGTATTATTGAAAGTGCATTAGTATTCCATCGTCATTTCAATTTAAAATATGAAAATTGTGAAATCAGAGTCAAATGTAGCTATTATAGTAATTACGTATATCGTAAACTTAATATCTATTGCTTTGAATTTAATGATAGGCCTATTTAAAGATATAATATAGGCCATCAAGAATATTTTTTATACAAGTTCTAGACGATTAAAATATAAACATAAGCCATCCATTAGTAGTGTTAAGATAGGTCAGTAAATCAATTAAAAAACAATGCACAAGTAAAAACCGCTAAAAATTCTCATAGTACAAAATTGTATGGAAATGCACAAATAAAAATCGCAAAAAATTCTCATAGTACAAAAATTGTGTCGAACGGCACAAGGCTCCGCACAATTAACTACACACCAGGGTAGGGTATACTTCGTTTCCAACATAGGTTTGCAACAACAGCCCAACAACATCCTCGAAGACGCCAGCAAGAACATCCGTCTCGGACCCCTGGGTTCAAAAAACTCTCACGAATACCATTCGGGTCACATTTGGGCGTCTTCGGGTGGGCGTAAACGCCAATAAAGGCGTGATTCAACCCTTCGGGTAGGATGAACCACGTCGGTTTTCACCCCAAAACCCAAAAAAAAGGCGTGACATCCCACAAAATAAGAATGGAACATCAAACAAAAATTTTTTCAATGTAGCGCATCCCAAAAGTCACTATTACCGACAAAATATATATCTTCCGTCCCTTTCTCGCACAGTGCACAGTGACGCCGGACATACATAATATATCTACTAGTAGCTATTAAAAGAAACCACACCTGAATATTTTTGTATATAAATGTAATTCTGTATCGGGTTGCTAAATTCAATAACGGCATTTAGTGATCATATCAGAAGAAACGAAATTTAAAATGTTTCAAGATTTTCTTCAAAAGTGAGGTATGGGCGTTCTTGAGGATTTTTAGTGCATCTGTTATCAAAAACAAAACTAACGCTCTTAATTAGCACCTTTTGCATGCTTGCCCTCTCATTATTTTTGCGAAAAAAGATTCTGTTAATAGTTTCTTGATATAAGGCCGAATTTTTTCAAACATTTGCAAAGCGAAAGCACATACGATTCGATGTTTTTAAGTGAGCATGGATTATGGTATGCATAAAAGTGTGTTTGCATGAAAAAGACCAGACAGCAGATACTCATGGTGCAAATATAATTTATTATCTCTTTATTGTTTATTTTGGAGAATTGAAGAATAATAAATAACATGCTCGCCAAATGATTTGACAAATTATAATGAAAATTTTTATATCGACATATACGAAAAAATTTTTTATTATTAAAAAAAATTATGTTAGAGTTTATTATATATGTCTATTTTGTTTATATTTTTATTAATTTTATTCGCTTACACATATATATTTGACATATTATAGCCAAATTTTCATACCACACATGACTTATTCTACGCGGCATCTATTCATATTATATTATTATTATATCACTCGAAGGACAGGGATACCTATTTTATCATAATGTTTGGAACACCCAAAGGAAGCCTCAGAGATCAGCCTGATTGATTAAGCCATGACTGCCCGTCTGTGCGGTGTGTGTTGTTGATAATCTCCTGGTAGCAAAAATTATGATATCGACTTCAAATTTAATAGAAACTGTGGAAGTTTTTATACGCATTGAAACGGTATTGAAAATGGGCCAAATTGGTCAGAGCGTAAGCCCACAGTCAAGCGTAAAGTGAGAGAAACTTTTTTTGGTTAAAAAAAATGTATTGGTTTTTGCTCAGTACTCACAAATTATAAAAGATAGAAGACTGTAATTTTCCAGAATTAGTTTATGAAAAAGTCTATTATTTGTGTGCAAAAATGGAAGAAATCGACGATGACACACAAAGTTATAAATAATTAAATTTTCGTTTTTTTTCACTTGTTTGTGGTTTTATGCTTATTAATCATAAGATAAACAAGACATAACGTTTAAAACTATTTTGTATATTCCTCAAATGAAGATACATTAACTGCCTAAAAATGCTTTCATTCTAACATAAACGTGGGTGACGTTACGATGGTGACAGATTGTTTTTTCTCAAGAATACCCTTTAGTGACGTAAAAGATGAAAAATAAATATTTTATTCCATTCACTTTTTTATGACAATAATTAAAAGCATGGGGCGAAAAAGATTTTAATGGTGCGATATTCGATCCCACCCGAATATAACTTTCTTACTTCTTATATTGTTTGTATTCCGGAATTAACCAATCAAATAAATGATTAAAATACCAAACCAAAAATTATTACATCGTGTTTTTGAAAGAGCTTGCGCTGTAGAATGCTAAACAAAAAATCCTCGTAGACAATTATCTTGCCTTGAGGTATTTTATTTCATGCACTGATGGTCATACGCCATTTTCTAGCGAAGATCGCGAATTTTCAACAAAAATTTCCAAAAAAATTTCCAATTGCCCGGCCAAAATAAAAATTATATCTCCGTATACAGTAAAATTATTCTCTACAAGATTACTCATGGAGACTATATTGTTATTGCAAAACTTTCAAATGTTTCTATTTCGTTTTTAGCTTTAACAACGTGGCCTTTCAAATACCCCTGTGCTTCCAATAACTTTGGTTTCTTTTCAGCTATTGTTTGGCGAGAAACCACAACCGATTGTAGCTGTAAGTATCGCCTTGCTTTTTTTGGGAGACCATTGATTATTGCTAAAACACTAATCATGTGCCATTGTCGGAACTTTCCAATACTTCTGCCCAAATTTTACATTACAATGCATTAATAACTGAGAGAGGTATAAAAAATGAGAGACAAATTGACATGTATATGTTTTAAATAAACAAACTACATACAAACCTCCTTCCACTTTATAGTGGACGCATATGTTGTGCAGCGTTGCACAGAGATTTTCGAATCGTCCCAGTTTTTCGGGCTGTAGCAGCTGTTCCGCTCTTCCTGCAGGATAGCCCAGCGACCTAGAGAAATGTTGAAAAACGGTAGTTAGATTTTTGAAGTACTAAATACTTTACCTTTACCGCAACAATGGATCTTTCCACAATCTTCCTCGCCTTGCAATTCATTTCCCTGTATTTTCGATTTTTTGGGGATCCGCCGAACTTCGGTAAGATGTTATTAGCCAAGGCTCTAGGAGATATCTACTCTTACCAGAAAGATATAGTTTTATAACGCTTTATTTTTTTTTTAACGCTTAACGAGCAGCCAAATATTGCTATTATGCCCAGTTCAATTGTTTTCCAGGTAAGCTCTTTACACGTCCGAATCATGGGAAGATACGGGAAATTTCAATTTGACTTGTCATCGGCCATGCGATTGAAAGGACAAAGAAGAATTTTGCAGGCAGAAAAAGGAGTCAATCAAAACTAGTATATTTTTTAAGTAAAAAGATTTAAAGAAAAGTTATCATTTAAAAATTTGGAGTAGTTAAAAATTAAATTATAATTTGAAAGAAAAAAGAAAATGAAGTCGAAAAATTGTTAGAGTGATCGGACAGTGACGAGGTATACTTGAACAGATATTTTCTTGTTTGCGATTAGAAATTTGTATAACTTAATTATAAAGATGGCGGACAAAAATACCATCAACAATATGTAATAAAGTCAGAGTGATTTTTGTTAATTCTGATCTCAAGGAAAATGTACAACAATTTCGGTATTCTTAGAGTTATTTATTATTTTTTACGGAAAGCAAATGGTGCAAACTATTAAAAACTTGTTTGAAATTTGGAAATTCATTTTCGGTGTTCTAATTGTCAATTACATACTATGCAAACATACTGGACGCCAAAGTTGGAGATTAAAAAAAAGGCTGCAAAAGTCAGTATGAAAATTTTGAATAAACCATAAATTGTTAGTTTATCATGAAGCTAATAGCGATCACATATATTTATAAAAGAAATTTATAAAAAAGTCCACGTTCACATGTACATAATATAACTAACAAAAATTTGTTAACGTGAAAATATACAAATGTATTAATTTTTTTTTTATGAGAGGAAAGTAGCTTAAGGTTCGTCGCACCCAACTACTGACCGAATAAGACCGTAGGTAGGGTAGGGCATAGAACAGCCCAGGGCTTATGATCTGCCCGTTTGTAAACACTTTTCGTCCGTCCGTCTATTCACCTAAGAGTAAAGTATGTGCATTTGTTTTAGGTGTAACCGTCTGTGTAGGGTCCGTGAGACAAAAAAGAATGAATCAAAATATATGTTATTCATAATCGAGAATGCTATGTTTGTAGTAAATCCTGCAAAATCAACATGTTGAAGTCATACAGACAACTTGATGTACTTCGAAAGGAGCATATCGCAAATTGAGTTCAATATGTAGCTCTCATAAAAATAAAATTGAAAGCGATACTTTTGCTTCAGTTGTTACAAACACAAAAATTGGTAGTACTAATGATCCACCGCTTGATGCTTTGAATCAAATATGTGCCAATTTCAATGTTACAATCTTTCATTAACGAAACTATTAGACCCCTATTGGGCGATTTGAATTCAAATTCCACTCAAACTTATTTTAATACGGATAGTTTCCCTGTTCGCTCTGTATCGCCTCCGGTGCATTGAACACCACCCGTTAATCATTCACGTTACGATTTGAGTCCAGATAAAGTGTCCAATATTATTTTCAACTGGTATTTAAAGTTTAGTGGCAATAAAAATGAAGGCTTGACGGTCGATAATTTTCTGCATCGCGTCCAAGCTCTGACTATGCAAAGTCTACGTGGAAATTTCCAACTTTTTATATCGTCACCTCCACTATTGCTTATGGACTTTTCTTTACAATGCTATTCGAGATACCATCGTAAAATTCAAGTTGCTGAATGATATACCCTGTGTCGCGATCTTAGAATTCAATTTAGAGGCCGACTTTCGGATGTGGATTTAAGAGAAATGATTTGTAGAAAAAAGCAAAAATCAGCCGATAAGTTTGACGTATATTATGATGCGATCTTGCGATTAATCGATCGAATTGAAATTCCTATACCTAACATGGAACTCTCAGATATTCTGTAAAGCAATATTCGTCAAGAAATTCGCAAGGAACTCTTGAATGAGCTTGTAGATGAGGAATTAAATAAATCTAGATTCACTAAATTTAATGTTCGCAATGTCTCTGAACTTGAAGAAAATGGGTTTGATGATGATATTCTCAATAAAATTAAAGCAACGATTTGCTGGAATTGTTCGAAGAACGGCCGTGGATTCAAAGACTACCCAACGGATAGGCGTATATTCTCTTTTGTTTGTGGAAAGATCCTGAAACCAAATAGTCCTAAATGTAGCAAATCTTAAAAAAACTTATGTGGAAGCTCTCGGAATCGTCAGAGGCCACCAAAAACACATCAAGTTTAACACGTCATGTCTCAATCCAAACTATTCCCACAGAGAGTTCGAAAATTTTATTGAGTGGTCTGTCCGGAAGTATTCAATTAGATAATCTTCTTTCCCATGATGCACCCGAAAACTTTCCCCATAGAATTCTCCAAGCTTTGTAACGTATTAATTAAATATGTTATACAATGATGTAAATTGTAGATCTACGAACCTAACGCATGTTTTCCGGCCTGGCTCGTCCGATGGGTTGGGTAAATATTTATATTAGGTTCGTGATAGTTTAACTGTTTCGCTACACCTGTCTCATTATTTTAAAATAACATGCTTACTGAAAATTTTGAATTTGAAATATTTTACAAAAAAATTTATAATTGTGCCCTATCCATTTTGCCTATCCCTCACCCCTCAGTCACGCCCCCCGAAGAAGTCTCACCAGTTTTCAGGCATTTCAATTATAATACATATTTATTGTAGATTTAAAAGGAAATTAGGAAAAATAATAACAAAAACAAATCGTATTCAGCTAAGAAAAAAAATTATACATTCACAAATTTTTTTTCTTTTTTTTTTTAAAAAAATCTAAAAAAAAATCAAGACATTTGTTTTTTAAGGATTAAGTAAAAGTTAACTTACCACATTCACCAACGTCGATGCGCATCGTCGCCGCTGAAGGATATAATCAACATTACAGAAATAATTTTTTTACAAAAAAAATTAAGGAAAATTATATACAAGAACAACAAAAACAAAAAAAAGGTCGTCACTCCGGATCGTAAACACCTTGTTTAAATTTTTGGGTTCAGTGTCTATATTTTTTTTTTTTATTTCTTTTCTTTGGCTGGTATCCCCCTTTTTTTGCGCCTTAAGTTTCCTTTTCTGCTACTCCATGGGTAATAAAAAAACAGAGCGAAATGCACATTCGCGTTGAATGTATTTATATATAATTTTTGTACGATCCTTCTTAATTTTTTCCCGATTTTCAGTTTGTTTCTCTTTCATTATGTTTTCCAAAATAGCCGGGCGAAATGCAACTTCGTGTTTAAAGTCTTTTTATATCATTTTATGCGATTTTTCCCGTTTTACAATTTTCTTTTTTTTTCCGAATTACAGATTTATTTTTTTTTTGAAAGCAATCCAAAATTTTCTTAATTTCAATGAAAATCACTTCTGTTCGAAAAACACATTACTTCAACTGCCTCAAAAAAAAGCTTTTTCCCCCTTTTATACCTTTTTTTTTTTTTTTTAAAAAAAAATCATTTTTTTTTTTTTTTAAGCAATCCAAAATTTTCTTAATTTCCATGAAAATCACTTCTGTTCGAAAAACACATTACTTCAACTGCCTCAAAAAAAAGCTTTTTCCCCCTTTTATACCTTTTTTTTTTTTTTTTTTTTAAAAAAAAAACCTTTTTTTTTTTTTTTTTTTTTTTTTTTTTTTTTTTTGACAAATAAAACCTTTTTCTTTTATTTTATATAT